>CM059277.1:27598159-27795659 GCA_030347295.1 Setipinna tenuifilis
GTAAGCTAACTAATATTAGCTTTGTTAGCTTCACCAGAGTGAGAAGTCCACAAGTGCAAGAAAACTTAGCTTCACATGCACAGTGCTAAGTTAGTATATACAATATAAACTCGTAAACCCAGAACAACCCACACCACCAAAAAACTATGTGACTTCTGACAATAACGCGCTTACCCCAGACCTTTTGTTAGACTGCTGTTGCTTGACTGTGGTTGTGAAATGACGATGCTACTATCTTGCACTGATCAATACTACTATGGATAGGTTAGCAGAGTTCTAGGCAGTGACGTTCAGATGGCTTGGATCCGTGGTGGTCAAACACACATGAAGTTGAGAACACATAAAGCGCGGGGCTGTAAAATTAAAACCAATCCAAGTACACCTTACAACACAGTTTAACCAATGGGGGTTGGCGTTATTACAAACAGGAAGATGTCTAGTCGGTCATTGCTCATGGTGTACCTTGGTGAGTTGGTGAATAAAACGTTTCCCCATTTTATCCTTAACTTTTATATGAAGGAAATGATTAAAAGTATTTTAATGTTTTTATTCAGTTTGAAATAATGCGGCTTATGCTTATTTAACGTTAGTGTTGGCTGTGTAGTTTATACTGATTGGTCATTAGAACGTCTTGCAGCTTAACTGGTAACATGACTTGGCTGACGGAAAATTAATTTACCACAACGTAGAGCATTTTGACATGATATCCTCCGGTTGTACCGAATGTCAGTCTGATGTACACCAACTACGTTTGGTTAAACGTCCTAGATGTAGCACCAAAACACTATTGAAAACTATGCAGCAGCTTCCAATTTCACATCGTTTCTATCCAGGATACCTTTGTGAGGTACACTTGGTTACAATCAAAGCAAGAACACGGAAAGCATGACTCATAAATATGCCATGGTATCCCTTTCTGCTCCGTTGGAGTCATGAACTTTACAAAGCAATGAGAGAACACGGACTAGTGCCAGTGAAGCAAAGGTTCCAGGGTTTCTTTTATACTCTGTGGACCATATACAGTAGCCTACTTACTCTACAGTACATCCTAGTGGTAAGAATTATAGATGACCCCATAACTGATCTGCTGACAGCAGTTTATTTTAAATCTTGGCATGCTTTAAGGTCTCGTGATGTTTTGGTGGTAGACTCAGAGATAGAGGGTAGACTTAGCTGCAAAGTAACAGTAACAGTAGAAAGCAATTTTCATCTATTACTCTCACAACGTGAACAGTTATTTCTGTGCTGACCTGTATGATATTGTTTGAATGGTGCTGTATTATCCATCACAGATAGCATTAAGATGAATAAGCACTTTTTAAGGTAGTTTTGTTTTGCTCATCTTAGTACCCAGTTCTGCACCATGGAGCCAGTGGAGAGGATCAGAGTCGTCCTGTTGGCCTGTGGTTCCTTCAACCCCATTACCAATATGCACTTGAGGATGTTCGAGCTGGCCCGTGACCACCTTGAAGACACAGGTAACTGTGCTTCGTATCTGTGACTGGCTGCAGATATGTTTGCCAAGCATTTCTAGACCTTTCCTTAAATTGAACTCAATCTAGTCACAAAGCAAAATAACTAATTCCCTTAAAGCTGAGTAACAAATAGTACAAAAGCAGATAGAATACAAATATTTAAGTACAAGACAGCATCCCAAAGTAATTTTTGACATGTTTTTGTTTACACCCATCTCAGGCAAGTACAAGGTCATACAAGGCATAATTTCTCCGGTTGGGGATGGATACAAGAAGAAGGGTCTGATTGAGGCCCATCACAGGGTGCAAATGGCCCGGCTAGCCACCGAGAGCTCAGACTGGATCCGAGTAAACGACTGGGAGAGCCAGCAATCTGAGTGGGTGGAGACGGCAAAGGTTGTGAGGTAAGGCTGTTTGAAAAGGCAAATACGAGTTCAGTCAGGACCACTTTAGTCACTTTAGTTATTGATATGCAACAAGTTACCTTTGGCGGTATGAGTATTGCCAACACTGCATTGCCACTCATGCAGTACTGACTGGCACAGCACTGTTGAATTTTTTGGCAGACATGATTACACTTATTAGTGGGTATGTATCTGGGGACTTTAGAAAGATGGACAATCTCCTTTTCTTTCATTTTTATATTTTCAGTAGTGAACTTTACAAAAAACGGCAAGAAGTAGTTTAATTGTTTGAACCGCCAATAAATGTACTTGAATTCGTTGAACTATCTGAAAGCTACTGCAAAATGTAAATTAACTTCTGGCTCGTTTAAATTAATTTCAAATGTTGTTCAGTACTCCCCAACACTATATGTGACATACCGGCACAGCTCAAGGTCAATGCATGCAAATTTAAGCTACTTCAGATTTATAGTAATTATATTCAAAACCTCCAAAGACGTCTTACAATGTTTTATCAAACAATCAATGTTGTTTTTTCTTTCTTTTTTTTTTTAGGCACCACCATTCAACATTGCTGGCGACGCAGCAGAATGATGATGATGTGGTGGACACTGTGAAGATTGGTAAGAGAAGACGAATAGAGGAACCTGAGTGTGTGAATGAAAGCTCCTCTGGCTGCTCCACAAGGAAAGGTACCCAAGCTCTGCCGTCAAAATTACTATTGCATGTAAAACGTGTTAATGTGACAAATCATGGTTGTTCTGCAAGGCAGGGTGGTGATGATGATGATGGTGGTGCTGGAATCCTTGTCAGGAGGACACGGACATTTCCTAGTGCCCTATCCTGTTGCTAACAGTCAGATGAATGCAGTGATGGAGCCATTTAAAAACGGCTGCATATGGAAGTAAAAATGTTGTGTGTGGACAGACTGTGTCCTCTAATGTGGATATGCTATAGGGGACAATTGCAGCCTTGGAGGACTGTGAAAAACTAAATAATGAGGCTAGCAAACCAGGCACTTAAACCAGAAAAAGTGGATGCCATCAGTTTTTTTTGTCAAAGTTTACCCTGACAAGCCAGCCCACATCAAATTGTGTGGTCTGGCCACAATGAATAGGCCAGGTGCATTTCAAGGGGGCAACATCAACGGTTCTTTCAAACTGCATTTGCTCGCAACAGGATAGCACTCCGACCAATCAAAGCAGCAATACCATAGCACGGTTGTTCATACAACAATCAAAGGAGAAATGCATTACATAACATATATCAATAACAGTGGGCAAAAGGGATTTCTACTTTCATGATTGATCCTGCCACCCTGAGGCTGATGCACAAAAGTCAACCAATGTCATTTAAACTGTACAATAAGCTATGAAGTTCAAGGATCGGCTGACAGAGGATGGTAAGGCAGTTTGCCTAACCAACACCATGGGGCAATGGTGATAAATGTCATAACTAACTGTAGCTGAACATCACAGACCAACTGCAACTTTTGTTCTACATTTAATTTCATTTTGAATCATTTGAACATCTCAGCACACCTGTAGTGAGTTTTTTAGACATCTGTAAATTGACAACTTGTTGGTAAAATGTTTCAATTTTGCAGTCAACCTGGATAAAGTTATTCCCAGATGAAAACTATTGCTAGTTATAGCTACTTTGGTGCCCATTACATTAACATTTAGGATTGGACTACACAGCTAGCAGTGGTTGTTTATCGCTTGCATGAACCTGATGGTCTGGCATGATGAAATCCAATTTCCTGTCCTGGTTTACCCTGTTTGGTGCAGTGTCACGAGAGGTTGGATGGTACACTCATTTTGTTTTTGGAATGTCTTTGTGCCAGGGCTTAAGCTGGTCGATACCTCTTTGGTTTCTAAGGTGATATTCCTAGAATCTAGTGTTTTCCCAGAAAACTCTAAACCAAATGGTCTTATTCATGCTTTTGGAACCTGGCTGGTGCGAAGTAAATTTTTGCTAATGAAAAACACAGTACTAATGCACTTATAATGGATATTGGACTTTTCTTTATTGTATTTTCCGTCATGAACAAATTTTTGTTCATGCAGCAAGCAAAAGCACATTTTAACCTGCACTAACATTGTCTGTATGTTATGTGGCATTACATTTAATAAAAGGAGTTTCCTTTGCTGCATCCTTCAAAACTGAGGTCTCACAACAGTAAAATGTAACAGACTTCTGATTTTTGACCTCCAATTGACTTCAAATGTTGCTGTTGTGTCTACAGACGTGCCTCAGTTGAAGCTGTTGTGTGGGGCGGATGTGCTGGAGTCCTTTGGTGTTCCGAACCTCTGGAAGCCCGAAGACATCGAGGAGATCGTGGGCCACGGACTTGTGTGCATCACGCGGGGAGGCAGCGACGCTGAGCGCTTCATCCAGCAGTCGGACGTGCTGTGGGAAAACCGCAAGAACATTTGTGTCACACGCGAGTGGGTGACCAATGACATCTCGGCCACGCACGTTCGCCGGGCGCTACGGCGCGGGCAGAGCGTTCGATACCTGCTGCCCGACCCTGTGCTCTGGTACATCCAGCAGAGGGGGCTGTACAGCGCAGAGAGCGAGAAGAAGAACGCTGGGGTCATGCTCGCACCCCTGCAGAGATACAGCACCACCTCGTGATCTCAGGGGGGTTCAGATGACACAGAAGGGTCCTTTAGTGCTTCTGCAGATTACTTCTTGACTTTTATTTACTAGTGATCGCCCTGTAGTATGTTTACGGCAGAGCAAAACAAACACTGGACATTTTAAAGGTCAACTTTTATTGGTTGGAATGAAGGACTATTTGGGAAAACAAGTAAGTGGTGTGTAGTTAAAGATGACTCTAATGTACAATCATGTTGAGCTGAGGCACAACTCTCTCCTGAGAAAATGGTTCACAGTAACTCTAAAATAACTTTTTTTTCCTGTGCCAAACTATGATTCAATATGATTCTGCAATATGCTTTGATTGTGCTTTCATCACAATGGCATTTTTAATAAAAACATTAATATGATCTGCATTTGAATTTAGAACAAACTGTATACATTCTTATAAGGGATTTCATGGTCCATGAGTACTGGTATGTGAAAAAGGCGAAACTATGATGACTAATTGTAATAGTCTTTGCCATGAGGTACACTTGCATCAGGTAAACAGTAAAAGGATGAAATTACTGTCCTGTCAAATTTGGAGGCATCAGAAAAATCAGTAGAGTATAAATGGACCCTAAGTGGTGGATAGAGAAGTATCAAGCAGATGGGAAGTGGCTCAGAAATGAGGGATGTTTCTTATTCGCAGTATATCGTATTACCCTTTTATGGGCATCAACAATCTCTTTTATTGATCTCAGTTCCTCTTCATTTTCCCAAACAATGACTTGTTGTTATGGCCTGTTGTTGTACAAAACTAAAAATGAAAATACAATTCTAATAGAACTAATAAAATTGATAGTCAATATAAAAAAATAGATGGCAATGACAGCATAGCTGCAGTGCAGATTGTGTTCCAAGTATCTTTCTTGAACATTTGGCTTTCATCTTGGTGTCTTCCCACACCTGTCACTACAGGTGACAAGACCCAATCAGCATGATTTTCTGTTGTAGTCACTTTTAGTTCTCCATTCTCTTCTTTTTAACACTGTTTTTTAACAACTGTAGCATATTTACATTTTTCAATAATCTGACTGTTTTGTAGTTAAAGGGGGGTGTTCTGAAATTCTCCTGTCTCAGAAAGGGAAAACGCTCACACTTTGTGAAGATCAAATATTGGATTGTTTAAAATTGCAATTTGTTGCTTTAATTCCCTCCTGTGTTTCATTGACCCGCCTATGTTCCTCTTTGTTTAAGAAAAACAAACAAATAAGCAATCAAAACATAGCCAGGAGCTTTACTGAGTCGTGAGCCAAAGCCACCTGTGATGGTAATCCACCTAAAGCACCACTCATACTCTGGGTCAGGATGTATAAAAGGCCTTGTGCTGCAACTGAGCATCAGATTCTGTTTGGCACAGCAACTCAAGTGGTCTTCTCTGCAAGACTTATACACACATACACAGTAATGATGCCTGACAACAGTCTTTGCGGGTCCTGGGACATGATTAGCAATGACAACTTTGAGGGATTCATGACTGCGCTTGGTGAGTATGCATAGTTATAGTTCTTCATTTTGTTGAATGGATTAATGTGAATGTGTATTAGGCATAGAAAGTATGTTCATACATAACGTTAAAGCATGAAGGGAAAATCAGTTAGGAAAGGTACTGTCTAGTTGTAGTGGGGTAGGACCTACAGGACAATCGACTATTTTGTTTATAGCATACAGCAGTATTGAACACTGGCTATACTGTTATGTCTACTACAACGTAGTGCATTGAATTCTGAATTGTGTACTACACATTCTTCTACATAAACCTCTCAAATTTTCAATTATAAAAGCATGCTTACAGTACTTGTTTCTCTCTAAAAGTCTACATGATTTCTTATGAAAACTAGGATTGTGTAATTGATGTTGGTTCAACGTCTTCCTGCAGATATTAGCTATGCTGTGCGTAAAATTGCTGCATTGCTGCATCAGAAGAAAGTGATAGAACAGGATGGCGATACCTACATTGTCAAGACCCTCAGCATCTTCAGGAACTACATCATCTCCTTCAAGTTAGACCAGGAATTTGAGGAATATACCAGAGGCATGGATGACAGACACTGTAAGGTGTGACTGATTTTCCATCTTCTGATTCTGCTTTGTTCCCTTTTTTGCATGCACGATCCTATGTCGCATGAAACACACATCTATTTTGACGAGAAAGTTTACAAAGTTTAAATCCTGTGACATTCATGATAATACCTGTCTTCTGCAGTCTGTGGTGACATGGCAAGGGAATAAACTGGTTTGCACTCAAGAGGGAGAGAAGCAGAACCGTGGCTGGGCACACTGGATTGAGGATGATACATTATATTTTGTATGCACAACATATTTCAGTCTTGTTATTGCTTGCTTAAATCCTTTGAGTTAAAACTCAGCATTTCAACATCTCCTCTGTTTTGTTTTTCCAGGAGCTGTACTGTGAGGGTGAGGTCTGCAAGCAAACTTTTAAAAGGATTGACCCTTAAAAAAGCAATTTTAATAAATCAGCTGTCTGTTATCTCTCAAAATACCGACAATGTGCTGAAACTTAGGTGTGGTAATCTTCTCAGTTAGGAACATTCCTAAACAAAAAAGACTAGTAGAGACTACTCATACTTAGATCATTGAGCAGAAGGGCAGAAAGTCCTTTAAATATCTCTGCTGTTGTCAGAGTTATAGGGAAAAGATAACAAGGTCCTCTTTTGAATGAAACAAAAATTATATGATGGTTGTTTGCACTGTCTCATGTCAGTCACATGCAAAAATTTTGCAGTAACTTTGAGTGTTTTTGTATTTTTTGCTTTGGTTGCAATGTGTTATGTTATGTTAAAGGGGTTATTGTAATGTATTGTTTTTAAAACACACAAGACTTGATAAATCGTGTTCTAAAATGTGGATATTTTTAATTTGTGTCTAATATAAGAAAATAAATGTTTCTGAATACTTCATTCTGTTCAGTTTATTTCATTGTCACTGAGGTGTTTATGTGAAAACACAAAACATTAGGCTTAGTGTTATGTTATTGTTATGACCATTAAGGTATGAAGTCGTGTTATATCCTAGTATAAAAATGATAATACATGTGTCAGCTCCAGAAAAACTCTGGTGAGAACTCTGGTGTAATTGTTTAAAATAATGTGTTATTTTGCAGTTATAACATTTATTTGCAATTAATCTGCACTAATGTCACAAACAATAAGACCAAAAACAACCCCCGCCCCTGCACTAATTACTTTCAAATCAGAATTTAGCTATGTAGGCCCCTTGTCACATAAAAAAAATATAAGTGACATTTCACTAATTGAAGGAGAATGTCAGGTTTATCACAAACTATCTTTCCATATTGATGTAAGCATTCCTCAAAAGGAGGTTCCTGGTGTAGTGAAATAAACTTGCAGACAACACGAGTTCAAACTGAAGTTTACTAGTTCTCTAATACCAGCAATAACAATGTACACTCAGGAACACTTCTAGTCATATCTTCCCCTGTGCCATAAACCCCTCACAAATACAAAGCTTTCTAGAAATTAGTTAAACCAAATCAAGAAATACATTTTCAGTTCTTATAATAAAATGAATGTTCTGCCCTGAGCTAAATCTATTATTGTGGTGCTCTTACTACCACGATCACTACGTGACTGAAAAAGATTGATGGACTCCTTCACGGCTTTATACAGGATGGAAAGTACCCAAAAATAAGTTTGTTCACTTTATATACCAAATGCCATATGGACTGTCATTTTGCAAAATTGCAAAGTCTTTTAGTTAGGGCAATTCACAAGACACCAACATCTTAGAATCAACATTGAAGAGATCCTAATTCACCCTGTGAAACTTTAACATGTATGTAGCTTGCTGGTATTTTAAGTACATTCATTTTTTTGCATAATGATCAGTCCTCATGAGGTTCAACACCATAATCTCAACCAGTGCTTAATGTTCTTTTTAAGTGTTGATAATGACATTTTCAGTGCCAAACTATACCAACAGTTATGAACTTTAAGACACTGCTAGGCCAAGTGTTGGTAGAGTCAGAACATGTGGCAGGTTCATACAAGACATCTGTAGATCGACACATTGTTGGTCCATTGCACATGTTTAAATTTTGGATCTTTTCTGTATAACTTTCCTCCCAATTGAAAAATATTGCCAGATTTCTCGCTAGTTTGATGCCGATTACATTAACATTCAGGACTGAGCTACACAGCTAGCAGTGGTTGTTTATCGCTTGCATGAACCTGGTGGTGTGGCATGATGAAATCCAATTTCCTGTCCTGGTTTACCCCTGTTTGGTGCAGTGTCACGAGAGGTTGGATGGTACACTCATTTTGTTTTTGGAATGTCTTTGTGCCAGGGCTTAAGCTGGTCAATACCTATCTGGTTACTAAGATGATATTCCTAGAATCTAGTGTTAAACCTCTAAGCCAAATGAGCTTATTCATTCTTTGAAACCTGACTGGTGCAAAAGTGAATTCATACCAATGAACACAGTACTAATGTACTTACAATGGCTATTGCACATGCATTTTCTTTATTGTATTTCCCTTTAGGAACAAATCTTTACTAAAAACGTAAAAGTTCTACCGCTGCTATCAGCCAAAAGCATATTTTAACCTGCACTGACATTGTCTGTATGTTATGTGGCATTACATTTAATAAAAGGAGTTTCCTTTGCTGCATCCCTCAGAACCGAGGTTTCACAATAGTAAAATGTAACAGACTGGGGGGGCTGTGGCGCAACGTGTAGAGCACCCGTACCATAAATGGGCAAGTACCCATGGTGACTCAGGTTTGAATCTGGCCTGGTCATTTCCCAACCCTACCCCATCGTTCTCTCTCCCACTCATTTCCTGTCACCATCTTCACTGTCCTATCATAATAAAGGCAAAAAAGGCCAAAAAATATATACTTTAAAAACAAATTGTAACAGACTTGGTGGTTACATTGGTGCTGTAGTTAAAGGTGACTCTAACGTACAGTCGTGTTTACATAAATGCACAGCTGAGCACAGGTCTCTCCTGAGAAAATGGTTCAGAATGACACAAAAATAACTTCTTCCTCCTCTACCAAACTATGATCCCTACAACATTTATAATAAAAACATTCATATGATCTCCATTGCAATTTAGGACAAAGTGTATACAGTCTTATAAGGGATTTCATGGTCTCTGAGTACTGGTATGCTAAAAAGGTGAAACAATGGTACACATGCATGACTAATTGTAAGGTGCCTTTGCCATGAGATACACTCACATCAGTTAAACAGTCGAAGGTTGAAATTACCATCCCATCAAATCTGGAAGCATCAGAAAAATCAGTAGAGTATTAATGGACCCTAAGTGGTGGATAGAGAAGTACCGAGCAGATGGGAAGTGGCTCAGAAATGAGGCATGTTTCTTATTCGCAGTATATCGTATTACCCTTTTATGGGCATCAACGATGACGACAATATTTCTTTTGATGTCAGCTCCCGTTCATTTTTCCAAACAATGACCTATTGTTATGGCCTGTTGTTCTATAGTTAAAATGAAAAACAAAAAAAACAAATGCAAAATGAATGTACTTAAAATAGCTGCTACTGCAAAATGCAGTGCAACATACGTTTAAAGTGTAACAGCCCATCATTTTATTTCAGTCAGTTAGTCAGTGGGGGCAATGGAAGCGCCACACTAATAGATTTAGAACATTCATTTTATTGTAACCCTGTGAGCCCGTACGTATCATATTGATACATACATTTCTGGGACTCATTGCATCACCATCAAACGTAAACTTTGCATTAAACCCTTTTGTATGAACTCTTATACTTGTATTCTGACCCCTGGTGCACATTCTTCGCTTTCCCAATGTTTTGATGTGTGTTTTTTCTGTCATTCAAAATGGCCGCATCGCGCTAGCACACATCTGTGTTTCTCAGGGTCAAGAAACTTGGCCATTTTATGGTTTTTATGGTGACAATTTCTCTGAAATACTTAGCAATATTTTTAAATGAACAGTTAGTTTGTCCTTAAAACATGGTATTACTCAGTTTCATAATTACAGTTTGTATTTATATCAAGCAGAAAATCGGTGTATCAAATTTGATACTTTGGGTATTTAGCCATAAAATCAACAACTGTTATGGGTATATTTGTCCAGCATTTTACATGGATTATGTCTTCCACAGGCCATCATGCAGTGTTTTGATGAGTCAAATACACAATTATAGATTGAAATGACTTCAAGGAATATCCATATTGGCTGATCACTGGTCATAGTTATATTTTCCTGGGTTTTATGTAGATTGTCCTAAATAGGGTATCATACAGTGCTTTTTGGAGTCAGTTAAAAATTTTAATGATTTAAATGACATCAATAACAAACAATTTCACTTACAATATTTGTTTGCTAATGTACAGGTGGCTAAGAGGAGGTTCAGTACTGCAGACATACATACATACATACATCACACATGCATGCATACACACTCACATACATACATACATACATACACACATACAGACATACACACACACATACACACATGCATGCATACATACATACATACATACATACTCACATACATACATACATACACATACATACATACATACATACATACATACATACATACATACATACATACATACACAAACATACATACATACATACATATATACATACATACATACATACATACATACATACTGTACATACATACATACATACATACATACTACATACATACATACCATACAGACATAGACACACACATACACACATGCATGCATACATACATACATACATACATACATACATACATACATACTCACATACATACATACATACATACATACATACATACATACATACATGCACACATACATACATACACACACAAATACACACACACACACATACATACATACATACACACATACACACACATACATACATACATACATACCAACCCGATATCGAAACTGATGCGTCCTTAAACCGACGCAACACTATGCACTGAAATGCGTCCGATTTTTGACGCATGGTCCATCATATCACATGCGCAGTAGCGACACTGCTGAATCTGGCTGCCTGGAGCCGCCATTGAAACGACTGGACTTCTTTAAATCTTATAAAACAAAACTTTAATGCTGCTCAATATACAACAGTATATGCCAATAGCACAACAAAGTCTACACTATTCATTACTGTGCTTGTATGGCTATTTAACTTACGTCTGCCTTTTGTTTTGCAGCCAAAACAGTTCGCCAGATTAAAAAGCAGATTCAGCACGGTATAGCTATGAAAAATTGCAGAAATATTTTGAGTACCAAATAAGAACATTCTTATTTTTGGAAGAATATCTACTATGGAATTTTGAAATATAATATACCCACCAGCACACCCAGCTAATAATACCTGTGTGGCGAAAGTCCAGATAAGCTTGAAACAATAGTATTAGCCTACCACCAATAATGATGTCATTTATTTGCGACAATTTGCTCTGCTGCTGCTGTTGCCTGCATGTCAATATGGCTCTGCAATGGGCTCTACCCGAACCTTCTGCCTCAACGGGTAAGTTAATTAGATTAATATAAATATTTCTTTCCTGGTTTATTTAAACGCACAGCTTTAAGACCGCACCAAGCTTAGGTTTTCATACGTCTTCAAACATTTGCTTCTCGTTTCGAAGAGATCAATGGTAAGCTAATGTTTATCAAAACACCGTTGGCTTACTACTCAGAAAGCAGTATTTCACTGTCTAACTTTGATGTGTATAAAACGACGGTGAAAATATGTCGTAGAGTTTACCCCTAAAGATTTCATTTTGAACCTAACTTGAACTAAAGGATAACAGATTGAAAGTAGTTACACCAACTAATGTAGGATTATTATAATGAAGGTAGCCTGCTTAGCATTTTTGCTAATTCACAGATGTGATTGTACAATCGATAATGCAGTATTAAAAAGCTCTGCCAATAAAAGAAAATAGGTCATTCCCCACCTTCGCAAGTTGGATATTTTTAAGCCCCACCTGTTCCTAGTGTCCCAGCAAAATATTATTCGCCACGGTTTTACAGACCGAATTCATGTAATATTTTTGTTTACTGCCCAGGATCTGATCCGATTCTTACTTTTGATGTAGGTCTATTGATAAGTTTGCTTGCTCGTGGCTGTTTGGTCTTGTATGCACTCTCTATGTCAATGAAAAAGAGCTTTACTTATGTCTGTTTTCATTCTTTTGTATATATGTTATACTCGCTACATTTTGTCCATTCATTCGTAGTTAATATCTCTTTCCAGGTGTCCCAGAACTTCCAAATTAATGTGGTGTTTTGAAGCGTCTGAGACATGATTGTGACCAAGAAAGGTTAGAAGGGCAAGATCCTCAGGCTGAAAGCATGCATTAATACAGGTCAGTAGCCAGTAGTCTGATTTTAAGCTGTTTCGAACTCATCTCACAATATCTGTACTCACAAAGCACATTCAAAGGAAGCACTTTCTTACACAGCCCTGTCTTTGTAAAATGCAAATAAACAAAAGTATTGATAAGTGAACAAAAGTATTGATAAGACCATACTTTAATGCATGGTGTGATATGATGTGTAGTTTGACTGAAATTATGGTAAACTACACATAAATAAGTCATTATTCAGCTGTAAAAGTGTAAATGTATTTGTCAATGAATTCATGTTTACACAGATGCACCAATCCAATACTGACATAGCAGGAGATTGGGTGTCAGTGACGCACAACTTCAGGTTATTGTGTATAATTGTGCCAGTCTACTGAGTACAACTCTGAGACTTAGCAGAAACTCTAAAAACTTCAATGTTTTTTATTCCACAAGCCAGCACAGAAAATGTCTTTTATGCTCAGTATTAGTCTAGATGAGATAAGTAGCGGTGAAATGGTGTAGCCTGGTAAACTACACTCTTTCACTTCATGTCACTTTTGAGACTTAATAGCCATACATTTACTTTCTTGCAGACATGTTCTAAGAAGGTTAAAACTATTGGAGTTGCATTCAACCAAGTGCAGCTGCTTCAATTTAGCATACATACTTAACGCAAGGGATCAGGTCAGGACTAGAATGGCCAGTTTCAGCCAATTAACAAGCCACTTAAATTAAAAAATACTTTTCCTTTCCCTATGTATGATTTTACTGTTGCATGTCATGTGGCACCTATTGGAGACATCCAATACGCATACGCAAGATGGTGGTGTATTCTACATTTCCTCCATCAGTAAAGTGGCACCTAATTGACTAAAGAATGCAGTGGCTAAAATGCATTCATATTTGGCCAATTTACTTCGGCTAACATGGGCCGTAGTGGCCATAGAAGCTCATTAGCATATCGGGAAAACTTGTCCTTAAAAAGAGGGCTTTACCACCAGGGGGTCAGACAGGGATTTTTTGTGCTATTTTTGTTCCAAAATGCTACAATGATTGCGGAAAACACTAACACGGTGGAGGACTCCATATTTTGATTCTGATTCTGAACTGATATTAGTTTCATGCTAATGGAGTGTTCTGACCAATTGCAATTTAATGCAAAATGGCATGTGATTGGTCTGTGGACCTATAGGTGCTGATGACATGTCTTTTTTCACAATATACTGAGGCTAAATCATAAATGTGCGTTATTGTGTTGCTATACTTTACAATCACTACTAAGCTCTTTAAAACATTATATTAATAAAAGCCATGCAGTAATTAATTAGCAGTAAATTAGGTCAGTAGCCCCATGTTTCAGTAGCATTGTGTTTGCCTAGGCTAAATCAAATATTTTCAATGTTGGTGTAATTATAACCCAAATATACTAAGCAGACTCACCACACCATCACTTTGGTGTGGCTAACATGCAATACTATGTCTCTGGTCATATATTGGATACGGATGAATAAGAGTGTAATCACTTACTGTTTCACTTCAAACACTAGTTTCATACACATTCGTCATTTGATGCAAATGTTGTCATATATTGATTGTGCTTTGTCCATCAAAGCAAAAACAGTTTAAAGAGACTGGGCCTGATTTAAGAGAAGGTGTGAGCTGTCACACCTTTGAGCTGTGGATGCAGAGCAGATGAGGAAAGCAAGAATTACTCTAGTCCAACATGTATGGTCCTTATATATGGTAACAGGTGAGGTTTTAGAAGAACATTTTGATTGTTGGTAGATAGTCTTTCTTGGGTAGTTATGGTATAGAGAGGCAAAAAAAGAAGAAAAAAACATTGTTGGTGACATGCGTCAATTAGGTGTACTGCACACCTCGCTACTTTGAGTACTGCTTTCCTGTGCCTCCCATCTACTGTCCAGTGGCACTGCCCTTTTCTGTTTGCCTGCTATCCTGTGCTTTTACACTGTCTTACACTTTTACTAATGGTATCAATAGTGTTACTGATTATTTAATTTTGTCCATTCTTAATTGTGCTTTATTCAGCTATGCCAAAATATAACCAGGCTGGCCTGGGGGATGTGCAGGTTCTGATGGAGGAGGTTGCAGAGGAGATTAGGAGAGAAAGCAAGACTGTAGTCCATCATGTGAGATCCCAGTGCACTGATGTATGGATATCTATTAAAAGTAAGTTTTGTTTTTAAAAATATGAGTCATTTAGCTGTCCACAGTGCATAACATGAAAAAGGAGTTTTCGCACACTGGGATAACTGTGCTATCTGTTGCAAGTCAAGTCAGCTTTATTTGTAAATTCTTCACATGTGCTAGACATTCAAGAAATTGAAATTGCGTTTCTTACTGTCCCATGTGTAGACAAGACAGGACAACATTAAAGAAAGACCTTATACATTCAAATATTAAAGTGTGGGTCAGGACAGGACATTGGACATTAAACATTAAAGTGCACATCGACGGTTCACACATTTGGTCCACTTCCGATGGCCTCACGGCAAGCCATCCCATTTCTGACACCATTTGTAGCGAAGAGGAGGAGAAGTCATCCCACCCGGCTTCAAACCCAGCTCTGCGGGGGTACCAAACATGTGCTTTGACCGCTATGCCAAAGACCCATGCTTGTTGGTATGGCAGTCAGAGCACACCCACAACCCTAGTGATGGTCACTCCATCACACTGGTTAAAAAAGCAAAAGTATATTTTTAACCACAGTGTGGATACTTTCTCCCCTGATCATTTTGACAAAGTGTGTTGTCACAACTACTCATGTGCACTTACTTTTCATTTTGTTTTGTAGGTGCAACCAGGGAAACAAAGCGATGAAGAAGAATAGTGCCCAGCGTCAAGGTGCCCAGCGTACCCCCAGACAGCAAGGATAGCTCTGACTCTGCTGCCAAATTGGTCATACCCAAGACAGCCAAGTGGCTCGACTGACTTTTCCAGCACTGTATGTCTGTAAATGTTTCCTTCTGATTCGGATACCACCATTAGTGGTCCTAGTGCCAGATTATGGATTCAAGTATGCTTGAGAATGACCACCCATATTATATTCATATTTCTCTCCCCTCCCTGCAGCCCTCTGCATTGCAGGTGATCCCACCCACCCATCCAACAGCCTCTTCAGTCTGCTGCCAGGAAGAAGAGTGAGGAGCCTCCGAGGACCAGCAGACTGAAAGACGCTTCATCCACCAAGTTGTCAGGATGTTAAATTCTCTCCCTAACCTGCCCTCCTTCCTCCTTCTGACCCCCCCCCCCCCCCCCATAATGTACATTATAGTAATGTTGGATATGTTACAACAGATTGGAATTTGAATGAATGATACCCTAGCATTTGCTGATAATGAAGTGTGTGTAATTTTTAATGGTAAGCACTGTCTACTAGCACTGTCTGTACAGGCTCTGTTGGATAGGGTCTGAAACACACACACACCCCACACCCACACACCCACACACACACACAGTACTCCATTCCCATTATTCAGAGTCTTAGTGTAAATGTCCCAGCCTGGTGAAGCTTACCTTAAGGCACATCTGCTGTAGAGTTCCTCTTCCACTGCTCCACAGTAATTTCAATGTATACTTTTTTTGCACTACAACTTCATGAGACTTCTGCTTAAATGGTAACATTTTGACACATTTAAATGTATGAACAATGCATTAAAACTACTTGCATTACTCTTTCATCCACTGAAGTGATGCCTTTGTTGTTGCCCCCCAGAGCTCTTGCTTAGAAGTAGAAGGTTTATAACCAGTTTTTTTTTCCAGCATTTTTTACAATATGTAACCATAGTCTATTCAGCTTTAATTGGATTTCCATAATTTACCCAAATGCTTAGAACTGTTAATTGTCTGTGTGTTTTATTCTGTCTGAATTTAAAAATTAATGGAATTAAAATGGAGAATTAGAAATTCTTAAAAGAATCTGTCTTTATTCATCATGCTTGATTATAAACAGTTGTCGTTCATCTAAATTAGTCCATTTTTTTAATCGCTGAAGAATTGGTAAGTGTGTTTTCGTCCCACATATGTGCTTGTGTTATAAAACACGTCATTATAATTAGTGTTCTCACAATGAACAATATTCTACAGGTCTTGCATGCATGCGTTACTTACTAAAAGCAAGGCTGTCCAATTTGGCCCGTTTTTTCACATGATTGCTATTTTCCCCCTCCTTTCTCCCAGAATCTCGTTTTAAATGTTTACCTTTGCACTTTCTGTCCTGACCACAATTTAAGATTGAATTAGGCGCTGTTTAGCTCTCGCCATCTTAGATCCGGATGTGCAGTAATTTTATGAACATTACACAAAATTACTTTGCAGGAGTGTTCATTTGCACAAGTCTGTTACATAGACATGTAGTAGCATATTGCAACATGAATGTGGGGGAGGTGGACATGCCCACATAGTGCGCTGTGTAGGCTAATGAATGCATGAAATCAAGTATAACTATAAAATCTATTAAATTGTACAATGTACAGTGTACTGTCGTTGCCAAGGAAGTTGGGGACGTTAATAAATATGGGGCAAATCTCAATGTAGCCTATTTAACTATAGGCAAAATGCGACTATAGTTCGTCTGAGCTAAGCCGACAGTGAGTTGCATAGCAACAGTGGTTCGCAAAGCGCGTTTTTTATAGCATACATATTTTGTCAAACTCTGTTATATCGTATAACCCACCAATGTCGTGAAAACGTGTCATACCTATTTTTCTGTCATTTTCACTTAACAAAACTCGCCCATGGCACTGTTTGCAACCCTAACCCTAGAGGGTTTTTTTTTTTTTTTTGGCTTCAGTGAACTACAAATTTCAGCGCCATCGTGTAAGCACGATCGAATGAACGTTGCACGTGACGGGAAATGTAGTCAAACCACAAAATGCCTTTATCTTTAAAAGTATATAATAGTTTTATATGTATCATTGCAAACATGTGCAAATAATTAGTAATGTAATCACTTGCTTACAACATGATTTCAAAATCTTGCATAATGTTATTATTATAAAATAAAATTATTTACACATGTTTGCACTCAAAGTAGACCAATGACAGAAATATTATTTATAATACATTTCTTCATTGGTTAACCATACCAACTTTCTGCCGATCTGACAACGGTTCAGGAATTACAGCCATTCAAAATGTGCAACTTTTACAAGATTGTTGGGGGCTCCTGGGGTAACCGGGGCCCCTGGTGCAATACAAAATTCTCTGAAGCTTCCTTGCAACAGGGTAATTAACATATGCTCTTTTATTTCACACTCTAAATTTTTTCATTTTCCCTTGACGAGACATACATGGCCCTTATGCTATACCACTGCAAGAGCATAAGACACTAAAAGAATAGTCAGGACCAGAAACCTGAACATGTTTGAAATTTTGGTAAAAAAATTTAACATATTAATCCTAGGTAGGGTTACACCAGTTATTATAAAACAAATATCAACCCAAGAATATACAAGGATAGTCTACAAGGATGGGATACTTGGTAGGACATGCAGTGAAATTGGTGATTGTCATAGAAGCTTTCTTTGCTTTATCAATTGAAGTCCATGTTAAACGTTTTTACCAAAATTTCAAACATCTTCAGGTTTCTGGTCCTGACTATTCTTTTAGTGTCTTATGCTCTTGCAGTGGTATAGCATAAGGCCATGCATATCTAGTCAAGGGGAAAATGAAAATTTTAGAGTGTGAAATAAAAGAGCATATGTTATTTACCCTGATGCAAGGAAGCATCAGAGAATTTTGTATTTGCACCAGGGCCCCCGTTACCCAGGAGCCCCCAACAATCTTGTAAAAGTTGCACATTTTGAATGGCTGTATTCTGAACCGTTGGTCAGATCGGGGCAGAAAGTTGGTATGGTAACCAATGAAGATAATGTATTATAAATAATATTTCTGTCATTGGTCTACTTTGAGTGCAAACATGTGTAAATAATGTTTATTTTATAATAATAACATTATTGCAAGATTTTTGAAATCAATGTTGTAAGCAAGTGATACATACTAGTTATTTGCACATGTTTGCAATGATACCATAAAAACACTATTATACTTTTAAAAATAAAGGCAATTTTTGTGGGTTGACTACATTTCCGTCACGTGCAACGTTCATTCGAACAGTGCTTACAACGATGGCGCTGAAATTTGTAGTTCACTGAAGCCGTTTTGGTGTTAAAAAAAAAAAAAAAAAAACCCTCTAGGGTTAGGGTTGCAAACAGTGCCATAGGCGAGTTTTGTTGAGTGAAAATGACAGAAAAATAGGTATGACACGTTCTTCACGACATTGGTGGGTTATACGATATAACAGAGTTTGACAAAGTATGCTATAAAAAACGCGCTTTGCGAACCACTGTTGCTATGCAACTCACTGTCGGCTTAGCTCAAACGAACTATAGTCGCACTTTGCCTATAGTTAAATAGACTAAATTGAGATTTGCCCCATATTTATTAACGTCCCCAACTTCCTTGGCAACGACAGCACACTGTACATTGTACAATATAATAGATTTTATACTTATACTTGATTTCATGCATTCATTAGGCTACACAGCGCCAATGCCGGCATGTCCACCTCCCCCACATTCATGTTGCAATATGCTACTACTTAAACATGTCTATGTAACATACTTGTGCAAATGAACACTCCTGCAAAGTAATTTTGTGTAATGTTCATAAAATTACTGCACATCCGGATCTAAGATAGCGAGAGCTAAACAGCGCCTAATTCAATGTTAAATTGTGGTCAGGACAGAAAGTGCAAAGAGATTCTGGGAGAAAGGAGGGGGAAAACAACAATCATGTGAAAAAAACGGGCCAAATTGGACAGCCTTGCTTTTAGTAAGTAACACATGCATGCAAGACCTGTAGAATATTGTTCATTGTGAGAACACTTATTATAATGACGTGTTTTATAACACAAGCACATATGTGGGACGAAAACACACTTACCTGGAACAATTCTTCAGCGATAAAAAATGGACTAATTTAGATGAACGACAACTGTTTATAATCAAGCATTATGAATAAAGACAGATTCTTTTAAGAATTTCTAATTCTCCATTTTTAATTCCATTAATTTTTTAATTCAGACAGAATAAAACACACCGACAATTAACAGTTCTAAGCATTTGGGTAAATTATGGAAATCCAATTAAAGCTGAATAGACTATGGTTACATATTGTAAAAAATGCTGGAAAAAAAACTGGTTATAAACCTTCTACTTCTAAGCAAGAGCTCTGGGGGGCAACAACAAAGGCATCACTTCAGTGGATGAAAGAGTAATGCAAGTAGTTTTAATGCATTGTTCATACATTTAAATGTGTCAAAATGTTACCATTTAAGCAGAAGTCTCATGAAGTTGTAGTGCAAAAAAAGTATACATTGAAATTACTGTGGAGCAGTGGAAGAGGAACTCTACAGGAGATGTGTCTTAAGGTAAGCTTCACCAGGCTGGGACATTTACACTAAGACTCTGAATAATGGGAACGGAGTACTGTGTGTGTGTGTGTGTGTGTGTGTGGGGGGGGGGGGGGCTTTCAGACCCTATCCAACAGAGCCTGTACAGACAGTGCTAGTAGACAGTGCTTACCATTAAAAATTACACACACTTCATTATCAGCAAGATGCTAGGGTATCATTCATTCAAATTCCAATCTGTTGTAACATATCCAACATTACTATAATGTACATTATGGGGGGGGGGGGGGTCAGAAGGAGGAAGGAGGGCAACTTGGTGGATGAAGCCGTCTTTCAGTCTGCTGGTCCTGGACCGGAGGCTCCTCACTCTTCTTCCTGGCAGCAGACTGAAGAGGCTGTTGGATGGGTGGGTGGGATCACCTGCAATGCAGAGGGCTGCAGGGAGGGGAGAGAAATATGAATATAATATGTGTGGTCATTCTCAAGCATACTTGAATCCATAATCTGGCACTAGGACCACTAATGGTGGTATCCGAATCAGAAGGAAACATTTACAGACATACAGTGCTGGAAAAGTCAGTCGAGCCACTTGGCTGTCTTGGGTATGACCAATTTGGCAGCAGAGTCAAAGCTATCCTTGCTGTCTGGGGGTACGCTGGGCACCTTGACGCTGGGCACTATTCTTCTTCATCGCTTTGTTTCCCTGGTTGCACCTACAAAACAAAATGAAAAGTAAGTGCACATGAGTAGTTGTGACAACACATGGACAGGCACACACTTTGTCAAAATGATCAGGGGAGAAAGTATCCACACTGTGGTAAAAAATATACTTTTGCTTTTTTAACCAGTGTGATGGAGTGACCATCACTAGGGTTGTGGGTGTGCTCTGACTGCCATACCAACAAGCATGGGTCTTTGGCATAGCGGTCAAAGCACATGTTTGGTACCCCCGCAGAGCTGGGTTTGAAGCCGGGTGGGATGACTTCTCCTCCTCTTCGCTACAAATGGTGTCAGAAATGGGATGGCTTGCCGTGAGGCCATCGGAAGTGGACCAAATGTGTGAACCGTCGATGTGCACTTTAATGTTTAATGTCCAATGTCCTGTCCTGTCCTGACCCACACTTTAATATTTGAATGTATAAGGTCTTTCTTTAATGTTGTCCTGTCTTGTCTACACATGGGACAGTAAGAAACGCAATTTCAATTTCTTGAATGTCTAGCACATGTGAAGAATTTACAAATAAAGCTGACTTGACTTGCAACAGATAGCACAGTTATCCCAGTGTGCGAAAACTCCTTTTTCATGTTATGCACTGTGGACAGCTAAATGACTCATATTTTTTAAAAACAAAACTTACTTTTAATAGATATCCATACATCAGTGCACTGGGATCTCACATGATGGACTACAGTCTTGCTTTCTCTCCTAATCTCCTCTGCAACCTCCTCCATCAGAACCTGCACATCCCCCAGGCCAGCCTGGTTATATTTTGGCATAGCTGAATAAAGCACAATTAAGAATGGACAAAATTAAATAATCAGTAACACTATTGATACCATTAGTAAAAGTGTAAGACAGTGTAAAAGCACAGGATAGCAGGCAAACAGAAAAGGCCAGTGCCACTGGACAGTAGATGGGAGGCACAGGAAAGCAGTACCACAAAGTATCGAGGTGTGCAGTACACCTAATTGACGCATGTCACCAACAATGTTTTTTTTCTTCTTTTTTTGCCTCTCTATACCATAACTACCCAAGAAAGACTCTATCTACCAACAAGCAAAATGTTCTTCTAAAACCTCACCTGTTACCATGTATAAGGACCATACATGTTGGACTAGAGTAATTCTTGCTTTCCTCATCTGCTCTGCATCCACAGCTCAAAGGTGTGACAGCTCACACCTTCTCTTAAATCAGGCCCAGTCTCTTTAAACTGTTTTTGCTTTGATGGACAAAGCACAATCAATATATGACAACATTTGCATCAAATGACGAATGTGTATGAAACTAGTGTTTGAAGTGAAACAGTAAGTGATTAGACTCTTATTCATCCGTATCCAATATATGACCAGAGACATAGTATTGCATGTTAGCCACACCAAAGTGATGGTGTGGTGAGTCTGCTTAGTATATTTGGGTTATAATTACACCAACATTGAAAATATTTGATTTAGCCTAGGCAAACACAATGCTACTGAAACATGGGGCTACTGACCTAATTTACTGCTAATAAATTACTGCATGGCTTTTATTAATATAATGTTTTAAAGAGCTTAGTAGTGATTGTAAAGTATAGCAACACAATAACGCACATTTATGATTTAGCCTCAGTATATTGTGAAAAAAGACATGTCATCAGCACCTATAGGTCCACAGACCAATCACATGCCATTTTGCATTAAATTGCAATTGGTCAGAACACTCCATTAGCATGAAACTAATATCAGTTCAGAATCAAAATATGGAGTCCTCCCACCGTGTTAGTGTTTTCCGCAATCATTGTAGCATTTTGGAACAAAAATAGCACAAAAAATCCCTGTCTGACCCCCTGGTGGTAAAGCCCTCTTTTTAAGGACAAGTTTTCCCGATATGCTAATGAGCTTCTATGGCCACTACGGCCCATGTTAGCGGAAGTAAATTGGCCAAATATGAATGCATTTTAGCCACTGCATTCTTTAGTCAATTAGGTGCCACTTTACTGATGGAGGAAATGTAGAATACACCACCATCTTGCGTATGCGTATTGGATGTCTCCAATAGGTGCCACATGACATGCAACAGTAAAATCATACATAGGGAAAGGAAAAGTATTTTTTAATTTAAGTGGCTTGTTAATTGGCTGAAACTGGCCATTCTAGTCCTGACCTGACCCCTTGCGTTAAGTATGTATGCTAAATTGAAGCAGCTGCACTTGGTTGAATGCAACTCCAATAGTTTTAACCTTCTTAGAACATGTCTGCAAGAAAGTAAATGTATGGCTATTAAGTCTCAAAAGTGACATGAAGTGAAAGAGTGTAGTTTACCAGGCTACACCATTTCACCGCTACTTATCTCATCTAGACTAATACTGAGCATAAAAGACATTTTCTGTTCTGGCTTGTGGAATAAAAAACATTGAAGTTTTTAGAGTTTCTGCTAAGTCTCAGAGTTGTACTCAGTAGACTGGCACAATTATACACAATAACCTGAAGTTGTGCGTCACTGACACCCAATCTCCTGCTATGTCAGTATTGGATTGGTGCATCTGTGTAAACATGAATTCATTGACAAATACATTCACACTTTTACAGCTGAATAATGACTTATTTATGTGTAGTTTACCATAATTTCAGTCAAACTACACATCATATCACACCATGCATTAAAGTATTGTCTTATCAATACTTTTGTTCAGTTTATTTGCATTTTACAAAGACAGGGCTGTGTAAGAAAGTGCTTCCTTTGAATGTGCTTTGTGAGTACAGATATTGTGAGATGAGTTCGAAACAGCTTAAAATCAGACTACTGGCTACTGACCTGTATTAATGCATGCTTTCAGCCTGAGGATCTTGCCCTTCTAACCTTTCTTGGTCACAATCATGTCTCCGACGCTTCAAAACACCACATTAATTTGGAAGTTCTGGGACACCTGGAAAGAGATATTAATTACGAATGAATGGACAAAATGTAGCGAGTATAACATATATACAAAAGAATGAAAACAGACATAAGTAAAGCTCTTTTTCATTGACATAGAGAGTGCATACAAGACCAAACAGCCACGAGCAAGCAAACTTATCAATAGACCTACATCAAAAGTAAGAATCGGATCAGATCCTGGGCAGTAAACGAAAATATTACATGAATTCGGTCTGTAAAACCGTGGCGAATAATATTTTGCTGGGACACTAGGAACAGGTGGGGCTTAAAAATATCCAACTTGCGAAGGTGGGGAATGGCCTATTTTCTTTTATTGGCAGAGCTTTTTAATACTGCATTATCGATTGTACAATCACATCTGTGAATTAGCAAAAATGCTAAGCAGGCTACCTTCATTATAATAATCCTACATTAGTTGGTGTAACTACTTTCAATCTGTTATCCTTTAGTTCAAGTTAGGTTCAAATTGAAATCTTTAGGGGTAAACTCTACGACATATTTTCACCGTCGTTTTATACACATCAAAGTTAGACAGTGAAATACTGCTTTCTGAGTAGTAAGCCAACGGTGTTTTGATAAACATTAGCTTACCATTGATCTCTTCGAAACGAGAAGCAAATGTTTGAAGACGTATGAAAACCTAAGCTTGGTGCGGTCTTAAAGCTGTGCGTTTAAATAAACCAGGAAATAAATATTAATAATATTAATCTAATCAACTTACCCGTTGAGGCAGAAGGTTCGGGTAGAGCCCATTGCAGAGCCATATTGACATGCAGGCAACAGCAGCAGCAGAGCAAATTGTCGCAAATAAATGACATCATTATTGGTAGGCTAATACTATTGTTTCAAGCTTATCTGGACTTTCGCCACACAGGTATTATTAGCTGGGTGTGCTGGTAGGTATATCATATTTCAAAATTCCATAGTAGATATTCTTCCAAAAATAAGAATGTTCTTATTTGGTACTCAAAATATTTCTGCAATTTTTCATAGCTGTACCGTGCTGAATCTGCTCTTTTTAATCTGGCGAACAGGTTTGCCTGCAAAACAAAAGGCAGACGTAAGTTAAATAGCCCATACAAGCACAGTAATGAATAGTGTAGACTTTGTTGTGCTATTGGCATATACTGTTGTATATTGAGCAGCATTAAAGTTTTGTTTTATAAGATTTAAAGAAGTCTCGCTTTCCAGTCGTTTCAATGGCGGCTCCAGGCAGCCAGATTCAGCAGTGTCGCCTACTGCGCATGTGTGATATGATGGACCATGCGTCAAAAATCGGACGCATTTCAGTGCATAGTGTTGCGTCGGTTTAAGGACGCATCAGTTTCGATATCGGGTTGCGCATTAACACTGCCCAACCCGATCTCTATAGTAACGCGCTTCTTTCCGTCCCATGTATAATTAATATGCGTATCACAATACTCTCCCTGTCTCTACTCGCAGACATACCAAAACAGGAAAAACCTTGGGCAAAACGTCAAACAAGGACAACCCTTCGATGTGTTGGTTCAGCCCAGACATTGTTGTTCTCGGTCTCCTGTAAATAAGAGCCCCAGGGACATAATAAAGGTGTGCTTCCTCCCTTCCTCAACTCTGAAATCGTTTAGGATGATGACTCTTCATTTTTATGGATAGTCTATCCATCCTATAAGCTAGGTCACTAGCCAAAAAAACCTTTGTTGAATTCTTGATCTGCCTTGAGCTTCAAATGTCTATTTTTCTCCATGGCAATCTAACTGAACCTCTGCAGACCAATTTGATCTACAAATGAGATACAGAACCGAGTAATAAAATAGCCTAATGTAAACTGATATGCACCAAATCAAGAAACACGGTTGTTTTTTTTCTCCACTTAAATTCAAAGCCTGTATAAACATTTTAAAATTTGGAAAGACAGTTTTCAGTGACATTGAGCATGTTCTATCTATTTTATTCTTCCCACTTCTCTCTATTCCTCTTTCTGTACCTTTCATTTCTCTTTTGTGGACTTGGCCCTCCCATTACTATTTATTCACATTTTCTACAAGGTAAAGATCAACTAACACATGCAACATAATTAGTACAAAATGAACTCAGAGAACGGTACGGTAAAAGTAGACAGTGTTTCAAGTAAAGAAAAATAGTAAATGGTGATATATAGATATCTTCTATAGAAGCAAGGGTTTTGACACTTTATGTCTTTTAAAATATAGCCTATATGTTTTATTAAAGCTATAACTGTATTTAAGAACTTGCAGACACGGCTGTTTCCATGGTTTAAAAAGACTGTATTCTTTCTGTCTCAAGCCAATAAACAAGTAACAACAAATAAGAATTAAAAATATGTGTACAGGAATGTTCACACACATACTTGTTCCGTGTTTTGGAGGCTGCCTGGCCAGTGACGCTGCCTGATAGACATCCTCAGATGACTTCTGAAGTTTGGAGTAAATGTTAGTTTCTTCTTCATAGTCTCCCTCTTTAGGTTGTGTAACTGCAGAACATTTTTTGTTAAGTAAGGCAAGAAGACAGATGATAAATGGGATAATGTTAGTAACAGTCCCATGCAGATGGCACAGTTGTAGGCTGTACATGACACAGAATGTAGTGCTTTCTGTTAACACAATTCAACTGGATTTGCTTTATTGGTATTCCAAAGCATGTACATAAGGAATATCGATCAGGAGAATCTTCTAATAAACATTACAAAGTAACACAATCAAATAAAATTTAGATACACATACAAATCTAATACATTCACATATGTTATCTTACATGTGAGAACTGCACAAAGTGATGCAAATGAAATAACATACTGTACCTTCCTTCTCGAGGAGCTCTACACTCTCCTTCTTATGCCCATCGTCGACTCTGCTGTCAGCACTGGTGATCTCCTCCATCTCCATGTTTAAACCTTGTATTCTCCCTTTCTCTTTCGGTTTCCCAGTAACAGCTGAAGGTCCGGTGTCTAGCCAAGTTGGCTACTTTTTTATACTTTTTTATACAACAGGCAAAGTCCAAAGCTTTGCAATGAGCTCAAGTCTATAGGTTACAGAAAGCCACTATAGAGCACTGAGTTGTGTAAAAACATAGCTTTAAACTTTTAAACTAAATTATGTAAAATGTATTCAGATACAATCTAAATAACCCAGTATTGAGATTACCTTACAAATTAGGTAATAAAATTATGAAATAGATTACCTTGTAAATGATACTGATTACCGCAGTCTTATGCATCAAAATCTATACAAGACACTCCATGTACAGATGCCCAGCAGACTGATCAAACTTCCTCATTGTCTTCAGAAATGTACTCATCGCTCTTGACTTCCGTTGCTGATGACTTTGCAGAACTTGACCATTACAAGTACCCATGCACTGCTGGTGTGATTTATGGTTGGGACATTTTAACATCATTGGACATTATTTAAATAGCAGGCCTTAGGAACTTGACATCAGAGGATGGCGTATAGCAAAAACAAGATGCCCTTACTTGCAGCTCCCAAAAAAGAGCGTGGCAAACAAAGGGAGAGGAGCAGCAGACATGATCTAATGACAGGTGTGGTCCAAAACACACACTTAAGAACAATACAAGCAGGCAAAAAAATGGATGATGGAGAACTAAGACACAAAGAGGACAGTTCATGGCAATAAATTTAACTTTGTCAAAAACAAAACCACAACAACATTCAAAGAGCGGGGAAAGAAAGCCTGAATGGCTGACCAGGGACCAAAAAGAAAACCATTACATACATTCAATAAAGTACTGCATGTTGAAGAGATTTACCCTGCCCTCTCTAAATCACAAGATTTACCCTGCCCTCTTGAAATTGCAAATGTGTTATTATTTGCAAATGTTAGTTTGTAAATATATAATAATATTGTTTTTATAGATTCATTAAATGGCAGAAGTCACATCTACAGGAAAGGCAAACCTAAAATAGACAAATACTTAGATATACATGCAGTCACTTACTGTTGAGTTTCTCCTTTTCCTGACTGTAAGCACACACATACCGTACTTTGTCAACTTGCTTTGTCATCCATCAAGACTTTTTCGTGTTTACTTGGATACCTCAATTGTTTAACTCCCTATCCTTTTCTCTCTCTCTTACATACACACACACAATCTTGTATTTATAACACTTTTTTTTACAGATACACATATAATCATATACTTTTGCCTCCCTTCTCACTTCTTTTTTATACACATATAACTTGCTAGAAACTTTGTTTACCACTTACCTATTCATACCACACACACCAGGTCTGTTTCTGGGGGTGCTAAACACAAAATATTAGGCCAGGCCTACAGTCCACCATAATGTGGAATCTAAAAGGTGCATTACAATGGTGCATTAATTTTGGTGCATTACAATGTTGGGTCTTCAGAAAACTAGGAAACTTACTGTGGCTTTTCCCTTTTACTAACAGTTCTGAAAAATGAACCATCAAAAAAAGCTTTTAGCAGAAAACAAGTAGATGACAAAGGAGGTGAGCTTGGACTTCAGACGGTAATGCCAGGGCAGCCATCAGCCTATTAGTATTGGAGGGAAGACAGTGGGGGCAGTCCAGTGGAGTGTACATCAGCCAGAACCTGTCATGGGCCACCAACACATCTGCAGTAGCCAAAAAGGGCGACCAGAGACTCCACTTCCTGAGGACCCTGAAGAAAGCTGAACTTCTGCAAAAACTGCTAATTAAACGTCTATAGCTGCACCTTTAAATTTGCCATCATGTACTGCATACCAGCTTGGTACTCCAGTTGCTCCTCTGACAACAAGAAGTCCCTTTAATGCATCATTAAAACTGCCCAGTGGATCATTGGCACCCAGCTCTCTACACCAGTGGACATACACCACACAAGGTGTATCTCAGGCAGAGCCAAAAACATACTGAAGGAATATATCCACCCCAGTCACAAGCTCTTGACTCACCTGCCATAGGACTATGCTAACACGGCTTAGGAACAGCCCCCCTCACTATCCCAGGACTTGCTGCACCCAATTCGTCCACTACTCCCGAACCCACTATGCACACAAGCTAGCACACATTCCCCCTCACTACCCCAGGCTTTGCTGAACCCACTTCATCCACGACATTAGTGACCCACTATGCCCACTCCCTAGCACCCATTCCCCGCTACCACCCCTGCACTCATAGGTCTTGTGCAACACTAATCCAACTCTCTCTCTCTCTATCCCTATGCAGAAGTACATATGTCTGTTGTGTCTCTACTCTGTGTCCTCCTCTATTGCTTATGTCCTCCTTGTTGTAAGTCGCTTTGGATAAAAGCGTCTGCCAAATGCAATGTAATGTAATGGTCACTTTTCTGCCTCAACTGCTACATCGCACTTCAGTGCCAGTACCACTTTGCTGTGCAATGCTCTGCACCTTTTTTATTTATATCTTGCTATTCTAAAATTCTTTTATGTAGGTTTGCATATCTGTTTTTATTTTAGCTGTATATATTGTTCTACATTTAGAACCTAAATTTTATTTACGGTAACTGCTTTGATCTACTACTTCTTACTCTGTGCATCTCTTGGCCTGATCTGAACTGACAATAAAGACTTCTGCTCCTACTAGCAAACAATGAGAACAGGTTGGCATTTCCAGTCACCCTTGCTGTTACTATTCTGTCGCTGACTCAGACCAGCTTTACAGCCACTTCTTCCACCATATATAACAGACACTTTATGTCTCATTGAATGATTCAAAGATAGATGAATGCAAGGCAATTAATGTTTCAGCAATAAATGGTTCAAAGATTTTATTTTGCACAAAAAAAAGTTCTCGATATTACTTACAAAAAAATACTATTTGCATTAAATACAGATGATTCATTCGAGAGAGAGAGAGAGAGAGAGAGAGAGAGAGAGAGAGAGAGAGAGAGAGAGAAAGATGAAGATAGGTCAAGAACTCCCCTTCTCATCTCTTTTGAACTTTATACCTCTCCACAATCGTGCTTTCAAACCCTTGATCGCTCAAATTTTCCCAGCTTCTGCTCCCCTCAAAATTCAAAATGTTCAAATCATATTTCTCACATGGATCATCATGATGGATATTATGTAACACAATATTACTCCAAAATACTGACTCAAAGAAATGCCCCCCATTACCAGCCCCCACCCATGTAGCCATCCCCCAAGCTCTCTTTTCCGCTCTCATACTTATCTTATGTGGGATTATAGTGGTAAAACATTAGGAATTTTAGTCTGTCTCCCTGTTCTCTTTCTTTACCATCCACTCTCAGTCATCCTCCTTCGTTCTTGTTGATCCCATTCAGGCACCGTACACACTCTCATTGCTGTATGTCATGTACAGGAAAAGATCCTCTTCGTGGTGCTCCTGCAGCCATAGAGACAGTGGGCTTAACATTTCATTGTACATTATAAAAGTAAACTATCATCAGTGATGGGAAACCTGGCTTCAGAACCAGTACCACATTATTTGTTCCATCCATTTACTAAATCAGCTGATTCTAATTAACACAACTCCACAGCCATGTAGAAGACCTAATTAGTGAAATCACCTGTGTTAATCACACAACTAGGTGACATGGAAGATGTGGTATTGGATTGCAGCATCTGAATCACTGTTTAGGTATAAAATGAATGTAGCCCACACCCTATATAGTGCACTACATAGTGAAAAAGTGAACATTCTGGACATGGCTTAAGTGTCCGTGTAGTCTTGTGATTGATGACAGTGATGGTGTTCTTACCTCATAGACTGCAGACAGGGGCATGCTGGAGGGTGGGAGGGAGTTCTTGACAAAGAAGAAAAGGGCCTCCTCTGGCCTCATAGACACCCGCTGTCTGATCAGGAAACACAGCTGACCAACTGTAAAACATTAAAAAAGGAAGTATTCAGAGTTGGAATTTGGAGTTGGGAAACATTTTTATTAAGAAGGGGAAGGAACTGCAAATGGCCAGACAGCAACATTAAAGTTAACCAAGTTTCATTTTTTTATAAAAGGGATAGCCAATGAAGACTGGAAATTCGTCTTGATCATTATATGATCGCATATGATGCATGTAACAATACTTTGCACTGCAATACATCACAGTGTTAACTTATTGCATCAAATTAATGCAAACTCTATGTGAAATGTATGTTTTAATATGCCTTTGTCAGAAAAAAGACATTTTGCATATTTATACATTTATTTTGTGTTCCTTGTTACCATCTACAGGTGAAGCAATGTTAATGCACTACTGAAACCTAATACAAGTTTGCACAGAATTACTACAGCTCCATACTGTGAATGTCTTCTGCATATCCGTCAGTCTAATGCAAATTCTTCACCAGTTAAAAGTATTTCAAAATGTTTACAAAACAAAACTGAAAGTAAATGCCTTAACAGGTACAGCCAACTAAATAAGTATGACCCTTGGCTATAAGTCACAGACCTAAGAGTAAATCTATACATTATACAGGAAGAGAGGGTAAACAGTGAATAAAAACAGAAATGACTTACCTGTTAAATCTGAGGGGACTAGATACTTCTTTTTGTCCAGTTCTGGAGCTCGCGATCTAGAAGCCCTCTCCACAATTATCTTATGAGGGTGTAAAGAAAGTAACATTCAGTGTCTTCTACTTGCACAATAAATTACTATTTATATATCAACCTCATATGACGCGGTTGTACAAGACAGCATGCACTGTGAATACTTGGGCTACTTACAGGTATTTTGTCTGGATGTTTGGCTCGAACCCTCTCCCCCTCGGCTCTCCTCACTTCCAGGGGGACTGTACGCTGATACTGGCTGGTCATCTGAGGAAAAAAGTAATAAAAATGATTTATCTCACATCTTTGAAAAACCTATTGACACCATCCATTTTAGCGCATTATGACTATGACTAGTGTGATGTCTTTTTTGAGCACAGTTAGTTACACTACTGGGATAGTATTATTGTTGGCCTTACACCCACAGTAGTATCGGCGATGTTTTTACACAAAATAATCACCACAGCATTAATCAGGAAACAGTACAAAAACATCTATTACGACCCTGTGACCTATTATTTTCTTTACATCACCGACAAAGTGGATTGAAACCCATGTCTTTCATGGCTAAGCTTGTTCTATACCAGCACAGTCGAGCGCCTATTCTAGCAGTCAGAACAATTGCATATTTAGCGTTTTCCAGCTTTCCCACTTTGCAATCTCTCTTTAATCAGTTAACTCGGTCACTACTATACAGTTTTTCAGCTGAAACAAGCGACAGGCGTTAGCTAACAAACTGATACACATATCGCAATACTCCACTTGCTAACTAAAAGGCTAATGGCAACCACCTCTTGCTAAAAAGGGAGCTAAAGCAATAAGACATCTCACCTTAAAACCACTGGCAGCTATATAGTAGCCCAGTAAATGGGACACGCACCAGTCCTTTGTGAAACAGAATAAGAAAACGCACCACAGCACAGAGTTAACTGAAAATACACGCAGATTTTACTTAAATTTCCCGTGAGGAAATCTATTTTTAAAATGTCGACTCGTCCACTTCTCCGAGTGAAACAACAACAAACACCCGACCCACCCAGTTTATTGTGGTTAAGCCAATGGGAGACGTACACACGGACAGACGCTTCTTCGATCCATTCAGAGACGAGAGAAGCTTGGAAAACTGGTTTGTTGACAATGTTTCTATTGGTTTATGCCAGGAACAGACAAGTGGTTCGCACTTTGATCCGCCCTAAATTAGGATGAGTGACAACACAGCATACAAATCACATAGGAAGCAAACTGGGCCAAATGAGAATCAAGACGTGACTTACGTGTCATTATAGGCTGGCTGCAGGGCAATGAGAAATTAATGTGGCAATATTGTAGTGAAAACAGGATCATACACATGTCTTTCTGGATATGTGGTTTTGCAAGTTTGTCGAATACAAGGTACAGTGTAAATATAAAAAATGTAAAATTCAAGTCTGCAGTGTTTTGAAAACGAAGAACAACCACGAAAGTATTGCATAATAGTTTGTTGATAATAGTTATAGCTGTAAGTCTACACTGCCGATGACTTCAAAAACTGAACACAGTTATAACACTGATTAAATGTAAAACGTCCTAATTATTAGATCTAATTCTAATCTAATTAGATAAACTCAAAACAGCCAGCCAGCCAGCCAGATAGATAGATAGATAGATAGATAGATAGATAGATAGATAGATAGACAGACAGACAGACAGATAGACAGATAGATAGATATATATTATTTGCTGGTACTGGTGATTTTAATTCTGCCCTGGTACTTTGATATTTTAGACCCCTTTTATAGCTGAGCATGCATCTTTTTCACTGTCCATTCATCTATATTACTATCGTAATATTATTCAATATGACCAGGGTCAGTGGTAAAATTTGGTGGGTAAACTATTAATTTGGTAATAACAGCGAGGTAGATGATACGCCGTGTTAAGTTTTTTAAAAGACACTCAAAACAGTTTTGACCAATACCATTGGTTTTAAAATGTCTCTATGTCAAATAGTGCATGCATACTGTAAATGTAGATGATGTAGCCGGTGTTAGGAATGTGTATTTGGTGCATACATTTTATTATAAGAGGAATAAAGTCGGCTGGTAAGTGGATAAACTCTGTTGGGAGGTGGGTAAACTCCGTTTGCTTGCGTTTAACTTCCACTAAAGCAATGGATATGACCACTGACAGTGGGCAATATGACTTGCTCTCCGTAGGACCTTTATTGTTGAAAATGTCACCCGGAAATACTTAATTCTGCTGTGAGGTCAAAAGAGCGAACGGACCGTATTCTTCTTTCCAGGTGGAATTGAAATAAAACCAATAATATAGTTGTTCTGTGCTTTGTTCATAGCCTCAATATCCGAACGTTATGGACTGATACATCGCCATTCATTACAATCTTAGGAGACTCATTATTTAAACAACACGTTTTTTAGAAACCTCTTCATGTGGTAGTTGGCTAAGCTGCTAGCTAATTAGCCTATCCAGTCTCGACCCGACATTTGAATGTGTTTATTGCATGCAGTGACGCCTGTTTCCTGCAAGTAGTTTAGCGGTTATCGTTTGTACAAGGTTATAGTAAGACATTTTATCCAGGCGCATTAAACTCTGCCGTCAGCTGAAAGTGTGCGTAGCTGCCCAAACATTACCCGGTTCACCACTCCCCCATCTAAGGTTAGCTAGCATCGTGGAGTACCACGAACATGTCGGATTTTGATGAATTCGAGAGGCAGCTGACAGAAAATAAACAAGGTGAGAGTAATTCTTTTCTTTCACGTCTCTCAATGCTCACGCGACATACAACTTGTACTAGTATACTGTTATGAAGACTGTTTACAACGGAATATAATGTGTTCTAGCGGTTCACAGATACTTCGCTAAGTTAACAGCTAGCTTATTGTCTCTCTCTTTTGACAGAGTAACACTTCAGAAGTTGAGTATTATTGTCTGAGCTGCGTCATTTTACTGAAACTTTGTAGTTAGAGTTTCACTGTCTAATTCTGCATGATTTAGGGTGTTTGGTAAATGTGGAATTTGTGCCCTTGTTGCCTGGTGTGAAACATCTGCCTGCGAATCAAGCTAATGGATTCTTGCCATTTCCATTGTAACGCGCGCAGTAAGGCTCGCGAGTTGTGAACCCATTTCGAAGTATAGATGAATGACTTATTATGCATGACATAATATTGAATTATTATACCCGACATATATACTGTGTAAGTGCACGACGCAGTATTAAAATGTAAACAAGAGATCCCCCTTCAGCAGCACATTTCCAACTTGTGCGTTATGGAATGATAGGAGTGGTAGACTAGTCGTACCATCAAGCTTTAATGTCAAGCATTAGGTAGATAAAGCAAACGACACCAATATGTGAAATCAGAAGAGAGCTGCTGCCAGTTTGTATAACTGCTTTGTGTAAATTTGCATCTCTCAGTGATTTTTTAACATATGTATATCAGCAGGGGCGAATCTAGACCATTTTTAGGGGTGCCAAGGCACCCCCGTGAAACTGCTCGGCACCCCCTGGCTCAGTGCCAAATGAATAATATATTATATATAATAATAGTGTTGTGTGATAAGCACTGGGGGCCGGGCACCCCTAAAGACCAGATGCTAAAATCGCCCCTGTATATCAGGCCAGATGCAGTTGCTAAACAGTCATAATGTACTGTTGTATATGCCATGGTATGCATCTTTGTGCACACCTTAAACCCAACTTTGACCAATAGATAGGGACAAGGAAAATAAACACCATGGGCGCAGCCGGTCGCGAAGTAGAAGCCGGGAGAGAAAACGAAGAAGCAGAGATCGAGACAGAGACAGGAGGGGAAGCAGAGACCGACACGCAGACAGCAAAGATCGCAGACACAGACGCAGGTATTTTTTCCTTGATTTTAATTGTCTAGATAAGTTGGTACCCCTGAAAATGACATTCAGTAATATAATATGATATCAAATTGTTTACTGCTGTTATAGTATCTCTGGTCAGTCAACCTTGCTCTGATGGAAATCATGTTGGACTTGTGTCTGTAAGTTGTGAATGACTTGCTGTTCATTAAATACTTAGGTTTAAGGCCAGCTTAATTTGAGACTTGACCAATGTAATGGCTATGCCAAGAACAGGTCAAGTAAACCTGATATGTATACCTTGACACAGTATGAAATTCATATTCAGAGTTTGTTTTAGAGTTTCAGAGGTAATATCTAACACTACGTTTCAGCCGGTCTCCACATCGCGAACCAAAGAAGAAGAAAATCAAGAAGTACTGGGATGTCCCACCACCTGGCTTTGAACACATCACTCCCATGCAATACAAAGCCATGCAGGGTAAGTTCATCTTTGTCATGTCATTTACTTTATAAACAGGTCATTTTTGTCTGGAGGTAATCTGTATATAATCTAGGTTTGCAGTTCAGTAACACTCAGATTAGGCTTGTCACCGAGATTGAGCTTTCTTGTCTCTGCCATTAAGCCGCTGGTCAGATTCCAGCTACCGCCCTGCTGCCCACTATGACCCCTGACGGCTTGGCGGTCACCCCCACACCTGTGCCTGTCGTCGGTAGCCAGATGACCCGGCAGGCTCGTCGACTATATGTCGGCAACATTCCATTTGGCATCACTGAGGTGGGTTTGGAGGTGCATGGGGGATGGTCCATATCAGTTGCAATAGAGATATGGCAAGAAGGATCTTTGCAGTTCTTATTGTATTGTTTTGTCTTAGTGTGTATGTTTTCCATGGTATAGATATGCCAATAGAGAACATGTTTCACTCAAAACATATTTCCTTAAGAGGATAATAAATTGTCTATTCTATTCTGTTCTGTTCTAATCTAATCTAGTGGTGTGATTTTATACTCTGGGCACTTAGTAAAACTTTTGGTTTGTCTGCAGGAGTCCATGATGGACTTCTTCAATGCTCAGATGAGACTAGGTGGATTGACTCAGGCACCAGGGAACCCTGTTCTTGCGGTGCAAATCAACCAGGACAAGAACTTTGCCTTTTTGGAGGTCAGTCTCTCTGCTTCTAACACTTGGAGGGGAAAGACATAGGAATAAGCACTCTGGTGAGAGTAAGGGAGAAGGAGCGAGAAGAGGCCTTTTCAAATGACTGCGGAACCAAAACATGCCACTGTGCCTTCCAAGTTTCAGACAAAAAAAATCTAATTTTGTTCCTATCTGCCTGAACTCCAAACTCTTGTTTGTTGTTTGTTTCTGTTCACTTTTAATCATGTGGTTGTGATCATTAGAATGTAAAATCATCTAACAATTTAGTTTCAATCTTGGTCTGAAGTTTCGTTCTGTTGACGAGACAACCCAGGCCATGGCCTTTGACGGGATCATCTTCCAGGGCCAGAGCCTGAAGATCCGCCGGCCGCACGACTACCAACCCCTGCCGGGCATGAGTGAAAACCCCAGCGTTTACGTACCTGGTAAGTTACTCGCCCTTAACAGTGAACTGTTTTATTTGAGATGGATTCGTCGTAACAAGTTGTGATATTAGAGAAGCAGGTCTTTGACGTATAATTAAAACTCTTTTTTTGCCTCAAGGGGTAGTGTCCACTGTTGTGCCAGACTCTGCTCATAAACTCTTCATCGGCGGCCTTCCTAATTATCTCAATGATGATCAGGTCAGTGTGGAGTCAACGAGTGACTTGAAATTCACAAGCTTTTCATTCCATATCAGTAGTTCAAGTCACAATGCAAGAACTCGGTGATAATGCTAGTAAAGCAAGATACGTTACAAGCAGCAGCCTTCCTGAATGTACTGCTTCTCCATTTCTCAGGTGAAAGAGTTGTTGACTTCGTTTGGACCATTGAAAGCCTTTAACCTAGTGAAGGACAGCGCTACTGGTCTCTCGAAAGGCTACGCCTTCTGTGAATATGTGGATGTCAATGTCAGTGACCAGGTAACTACAGACACCCACGTCCTTTAACTCCTGACCTTGTGCAGATATAATTATAAGGACAGGAGTAGTCATGAGGTCATATTAATATAGATATTAGGGCATTATCACCACACATTCTTCATCCTGCCATTATTTTGCTTACATATGTGCCTTTGAGCATAGATTGCTTTATTTAGGGTTTTGGTTGTGGGGATAAATTCCAATGCGGGTAAGACTGTGGATAGCCCGGCAGTATTATTTTATTATTGAGCTATATTAGGTTTCTGTGTCTCAAATATCAAGCTCTGCAGTGCATTGAGGTCAGAATGGGTGTTTTGTAGAACACTAAGGGTCACAGAGGTAGTTTGTCAGTCCACGATTGAGAGCAAGCTGCAGGCAGCTCCAGTCTATTGATTGACACTTGCATTAACCTGTCCCCCGTCTGTTGCTCTTCACTGTCTTAGGCTATTGCTGGGCTGAACGGCATGCAGCTTGGTGAGAAGAAGCTCCTGGTGCAGAGAGCCAGTGTAGGCTCCAAGAATGCCGCTTTGGTGGGTGTGAGTATCATGGGGCGGCAGCGAGAATTTGGCCTTTTCGAGCGGATTGTCTGTGAAAGAAGTGAAAGATGCCAGTCTGCGATCTAAGTTAGACCAAAAAAAAAATTGTTCACGTTGTGCCCATCTGTACCTTAACTTTTTACTCTTGTGCTTGTTTCTTTTTATTTGTTCTGCCACTTTTCTCACACACACACCCACACACACACACACACACACACACACCACTTTTCCCTAATTCTCCCTCTTCAGACAAGTATAAACCAGACGCCAGTAACGCTGCAGGTGCCAGGCCTGATGAACAGCTCCATGAACCAGATGGGCGGCATCCCCACAGAGGTGCTGTGCCTGATGAACATGGTGGTGCCCGAGGAGCTGCTGGATGACGACGAGTACGAGGAGATCGTGGAGGACGTGCGCGAGGAGTGTGGCAAGTACGGCCAAGTGAAGAGCATCGAGATCCCCCGGCCCGTGGACGGACTGGAGGTGCCTGGCACCGGCAAGGTAAACTGATCGCAGTGACCTGACCCTCATTAATCATCCAGTCTGTGTTGGTTTCCCACACACTTTGGTGGCACATTGGCATGTCTCTGCCTCAGGTACACATGCTAGGGATATCCCGATCCGATCTCCGGTGTTCTAACAGGGACAGTGTCGGGGGCAACTGAGTACACTCAAACTCCTGATCTCTGCTGTTCTACATCAGCCGTGGTATATAACCTACTCTGCTCTTGTTTCACATGGGTGGATATTACTGATTCACAGCATGTTCAGAATGCCGTGGGCACGTGATGGAGCAAAACCAAGAAAAACAGGAAATGTCCAGTTACAGATCAATTTACATTACAAAAAAAAGAATGGGGACATGCTGTGACACAATTTTCAGGCGCACCCCTGCAATGATCCAGGAACCTGGCTTTCAGTCTGGCTCAAGATCATTTCTAGTGCCCAGTTGCATAAACCACCTTAGGATTTCCCTTTAACTCACTTATGGGTTAATTTCTTCCGACTAAAACAAATACGTAAGAGTTACAAAGTTGCAACAAAAAAAAAAACGCCTCAAACATTTCCCTTAGGTAAGGGGGAAAGTTAAGAATTTTTTTTTTTGAACAGTGCCCTAGGTTTAATGGTTTGTTACCATGGTTGCAAGGTCCACCAAACTACCTACAGAGAGGCTACCTTAACTATCAATACTAGCAGCGGGGTGTCCATAGTAATGCATTATCTGAGTTAGCTGTGTCAGTAATGAAAACACTGCTGGCTAAAACATACATCACAAATGTAGACGTTTATTACCATGTAGGCTCCCATCCGGTAAACATTGAAGCTGATTTATTCCATATGGAATGATTGGCGTGTTATACTGCTATCTTCAGCTGACAGTGAAATCAGGAGTCCGGCAGTGTGTAAAGTTATGGAAATCATACCCCTTTATTTGCTCAATGTGTCTGATAAAATAGTTTGCAAAAAACAGACTACTTTCACTCTAATAATAGTAATAAATAATAATAATAATAATAGAAACGTACGCAAGGCACATTAGTTGATCTTCTGTTGATCAGACTCAGAAAGTGGTATTTCCCATACTACCCTTAAATAAAACCAAGGGAAGTGAACGGTAAGATGTGTTATGCAATGCTTGAGGGAAAGTGTAGTAATAGTTAAGGGAAATGTTAAGAATATCAGTTATTTTCAATAAGAAAACACTTAGTATGCAAAAAGTTACAGCCATACATTTAAGGAACATTAGCGGAAAATCTAAGGGGAATTTTCATTTACACGGTTGTATGCAACCAGACAGTGATCCTTTTAATAGCACGGCAGCATGCTTGTTGTGAGAGTTTCCAAAGTTGCCCAACTTGATACTATTTTACTGTTTTTATACATCTGCCATTTTTTAGCAGATGGCACTTGAATAAAACAGGCCTGGATGCTAAATTCAACTTTTGAGGGCAAAATTTAGGGTCACTGTAACCACATGTTTGTCTTATTCCTGTGAATGCTGCATTTTAAGAGTGCCTGAAGACCAAGAGACAATGTTCCAGGCTAAACAATGAAGCCAAAACTGAACATTCTAAATTTGCAATACCTAATACGTCCATTGGGGGCTGGCTGTAGATGCGAGCAACTTCCCATAACTCAACTCCTATGGTAAAAAGTCAATTTTCACAGCAAAAATAAACATATTTACAGACTGGTTCAAAAAACGGGTTTGCTGTGTTCCAGTAGTTTTCAGGTCCATGATAAATCTGCAGGGGTTGAATTTTTTTTTTAATCCATTAGTTTAATCCCCAGATATTTTACACTGACCTTCAGTTTAGGATTGATCTGGTCTGTGACAAAGTCTATGCGTGACGTCACAGAGGCTTTGTCAAGTGCTGTTATATACAGTCTTGAGACTGTGCTTGAGACACGCGCTTCAAGTTTAATAAAAAGGTTCACTCTGACTGAAAGATAAACATGTTTGGTTTTGGAGGTCAGAGTTCAAGGTCTCTGTGTCAGTGTGCACAGTATCTTCAGTGTAGTGATGTGCACAGACAGTGTAGTGATGTGCACAACTGATGTTTTTAGATGATATGGTTATTTGCATGAAAACTACTGAACATAAAGAGAGCTCCTTCTTTCTGTATTATGTATTCATAACTCACATAAACACAAAACAAGTAAAAAAAGTTTCCAAGTAAAAAAATTGGAAAATGTAATTTTAAAACTTATTTGGAATATTTAGTCTTGACATTTGATGAATTGCCATGATGCTGTACAGAACAGAATAGTCACTATAGGCCTACTATTAGTACTTGAATCTTAACTAATAGAAATAAATACATGAATTATTAACCTTAGTAGTTGGATGTCCTTGCTCACCCTTTCTCCAGAGCAGCAGACATTTGGGCCACATGTCCAAGTTAAAACGAAGATGAGCTGTTTTGCAAACGTTAATGATATTCACAAAATTAATCAAAGTGACTGAGGAGAACTGTTAGCAATGAAAAATGTAATTTGATGTCATATTACAGACCCTCCAGGATTTTGCGATGTTGCCATTGCAACTTTCAGTGCAAAATCAGCCAATCCTCGCAAATTCTTTGCGACTTGCAACTTTCATCAAACACCGCAACTTTCTTGCGACTTTTGGCCCATCATGATCATGTCTTGCTAAACAGTGAATCTCCTTGCTCTGTTTAGAAGATGCAGGAAACATTTGTAATTCACAACGCCTCACTCTTGCTCACTAATATAACCTCCAATACCCGCGACAGATAGTATCTCTTGCATATTTTATGAACACAGAGGAAAAATATTGCACTGCATGTAATACAGTTACAGAATACAGGGAAGTCAAGTAGTAACACTTTGCCTCCTACATTAACATGTAGGCTATTTACAACCATTTATCCTGTCATGGGCAATGTTAATTAGTAGGCTACAGCGCACAACAGTGTTGCGTGCGCTCCAAATATTTTGTGTAACTTGCTGACATCAGGCAGCCGTTATTAGTTCCAAGGAGACTATAGATGTGATGGCTAATGTCTTTAAAGTCCTAAGTGAGGTTCTTGTACAATGCAGGTGCACACATTTTGTAGCCTACCAATAAAGCATATTTCGTTACATTTTGTGTAGTCCTTAAAATCTTTTATTTTCTCTGTTTGGTGAAGTTAAGGCTTCGGGGTTTATGCCTATTTCCTTTCGTGTTCCAACTTGACAATAAACAAGAATAGTTTTGCTAAGCATTAAATGTTGTGGTTTTTTCTTCTTCTAGATTTTTGTGGAATTCACATCTGTGTATGACTCCCAGAAGGCCATGCAGGGGCTCACAGGAAGAAAATTTGCCAACAGGGTGGTAGTGACCAAATACTGCGACCCCGATGCCTATCATCGCCGTGACTTTTGGTAGAGGAGACGAGAGTGGGGTGACAAGTGTCCAGCTGGCTCTGTGTATGTGGAGGGATCAGAAAGCAGAAGGAAAACAGTTTTTATCAGGAAAAAAAGCTAATGTGGGGGAGAGAGCTGTCCGATAGAGTAGACGGGAAGGACTAGTGTGCTATGTATGTGATCATTTCATCATTATGTCAGTGAGCGAGAATGTGTAATATGAATTACTGTGTTCTGTTTTGCGTATTTGAGTTCTGGATGTTGCTAAACTATTGAAATGAGGTCAAATGGGTACCGGGGGACCTTTTATATGAATTAAATCACAAGATTTCATCACAATTCTTCCTTTTTAGAGTCTTCTTTCGGTCTGTCTGTTGTTTTTTTGTAATCCTTCCATCTTTGCCATTTTCTCTCCTCCCCTTGCACCTTTCTTAGTGTCTGAGACTGGTGAGAATGCTTTTACCCTTCCTTCATCTAACCAAAATTTGTAAACAGCAAAACAAAAGTTGAACTTAAATCATCCTATTTTATACATACTGTATATCTAAATGTTGACTGCTGTTTTTTAAACTTTCACAAGCTGTATGTATCACAATTAACATACTGCGTTGATGTTTGAGGACCAGTAGAAAAATTTGACTTAATAAACTTGATGCATTTGAAAGTTTTTTTTTGTCCAGACATTCTCGTTTTATATAGTGATCTTTGGCATTTTTTCCCCCCAAAACCTTCGTCCCAAATATGATTCACCAATAGTGTGTTCATTATGTAATTATATGAGGCTAAATTACTGTTTATGTTGGCTGTTGCTGTCTAACATGTTTCATCACTTGTAATCTTGCAGTTGTCCTATTCTGATAATACTTTTGAATAGCCTAGTCCTATAAATAATACATAGAAAATAGTGTGTTTATTTCCCTGTGAGTCGTTTAAAGAGTCATGGTTTTCAAGTAAATATACGTTCATCTGTTTCCTGCAGTAGTTCTTTTAATATGGCAAGAAACTGCATGTGGCTCATTTTTAGCATCTTGTCAAGCAAGAAATGTCTGCTTTATCAAGTACTTTTGAAGAGAGGTTTGTCAAAGACATGTTTAGGTCACTCAGCGGTTTGGAATATTCATTAAACATCGCATATGTCTGTGGGTCACGTCCTTCATAAATTCATTCATTATTAAGTCTAATTTGATAGCAAATAACGCTTATCGGGCAACTTTTTTTTTGCAAGAATACAGCTTTATTATTTTTTACTATAAACTTTATTTTTCCTTACATTTTGCATTTTTGCTATTATTATTATTACTTTTACTACTACTACTGTGTGTATATTGTGCATGCTTTATTTGTTTACATACCTATTTATTCATGAGTATAGTGTAAATAAATACTAATAGAATACAAGGTATTACAAAGTAATTCAAAGCAATAACTCATAATTACAACAGGAAGCCGATGCCTGAGTTCTGCCATTTGGTGTGTCTATAACGCTCCATAACAGAAGATGCCCAGTAGATGGCACCCTTTTAATAATGTGGGTCGAGAATCATGATGCAGCTTCATCTTAAAATCTTCTTTTGTTGATGCTCCTGCCACATTTGTGTTGCAGCATCTACACCAGAATTTTGAGTTTCTATTACATTTCAGTTCAGTGTTGACTGTATAGAGAAGAGGTTGAGCAGATATGAAAGGTGCTTCACATTTATTTTGATGGAAGTTCATTATATGAAGAAGTACTTTTTTTTTTTGCTCATAGTCTGGTGCTTTTTTTACACCCTCAGTTTCTTCCTTAGTTTGCTTGTTCATCTCTCTGTTTCTATTCATATTCCCCTTTCACTTCTTGTTCCTTTATTTCACCTTTTTTTATCTACAGTGTGATGCAAACCACTATGGCCCTTTTTGTGCTTTCACAAATGGAGCTGTTGTAATTCCGAGACCCTCGGCACCATCCAAAACCAACAATGCGCCAGGGTTGTTTTGGAAATGTGAGACAATGGAGGACTTCTGTACAGCCAACCCATGCCATCCTTTCAGAACCAAGCAGTACTACTTGATAATGCCCTGTCTTATCTTCCCTCCCGTCTAACCCAACTTCAGCATTGTCAACGACTGTAACATGTATCCTTGCAACAGGTTATCAAAAGTAATGGCACAATATAAATGTCCGTCATGTTGATCTGTCAAAATGAACAAGTGGTAATTTAACACCCAGTGCTGCACTACCCTTAAAGTAGGCACCCAACCACTACTTCTCTTTGCAGACTTTGTAGACTACTCTGAATGCTCATAATTTGTATGTAAAACAAATTCAGTAATATGGAAGGCTCCTGACCAGAAGCAATGATGCATGAAGGCCACACATCTGGTCTGTGAGTCTAATATCGGAATGTGACTGAGGTCACATCGGGTGGTCCCTTCCTTGCGGTGCTACTCTGTCCTAGATTCCCTGCAGCTTTGCAGCGAGATGTTTAGGTTCTGGCGTGAGGCCATCACACATCATATGATGTAGTGCTCCATAGCAGGATGATGTGAAATCTGGCAAAGTATACCCTCCAGTCATCCCTCTCCAGAGGCAGAGAGCACCATGATGTGGCCATGGGTGGGACTGTCATTTTTGGCTTCGCTGTCCGCCTTAGCTAGCTCTTTATGGAGAGATCTACATGTGACCAGAGCAGCAAGTTGACATAGTGTGACTTGCCTCTGGCGGGATCTTGCTGGTTCCATGTTTGTTTGCCAGACTGCTGGCCCGTGTGCACTCCAGGCTTTGGCACCAGCATCTCGCACTTAGGACGTTGCCAGCTTTCGGAGCAGTGGTTTTTTGCTGTTCTCTCTCAGATACCCAAGTCCCTGAAGTCTCAGTGCTGTGGTGCTACCTGGCAGTCCACCATCTTTGAACTGCCTTTAAAATTCTCCACTCCAACCACTCTGTATATAAAAGAAGAGTTGAATTGTGAACCTTGTGTTCATTTTCAACACATTTGGTATGTTCTATCTCCTTCCTTATCTGTCAGGCCAGTCTCATTCCCACTGAAGAGCAAACAGGCCAAAATGGAAGCAAAAAAAAGAAAATTGATAGGCTTAAGTTGCCGAGTCAAAGTAAATTGTATTTTACATCAACTGCCAAAAATGACCAATTTTGCAAAACTACAAAAGTTTTCTTTGGCCATGGGGAAAGATAAAAAGAGGACTTCATAAACTCTAAATCCACTGTATCGGATTTCCCAAACTGAGCTCTGCTGATATAAATGATACCATGGGATTCTTCTGTAACAACCTTATTTTTACTGTTCCTCATATATGCATTTTATCCACTAGTCAGCATAAACACCAAGGACTGTTATCCAGACCTTATTTCCAGGACATTTTGTGCATTTGTCCTCATATTCTGAAAAGGGAACAAGGAAATGTACTATTGGTTCCTTTTGTAAATAACACAATCATAACACATTCCAACTAGGTAGAAACATTTTCTAAAACATAGCTTCTGTATTCCCTAAATTTACCTAAATAAACCCAGGTCCAAATTAGACAACAGAGCTTGTTTATAACCGAAATAATGTTGTCTCCTATTAGCATGCTGCAGCTAGCTAATTGTAATTCTACTCTTCCTTCTCCTTCCTATATATATATTTATATATAGATGTTTATAACCTTGGATATTTAAGTGAAGATATGACAATGAAAATGTGCTTGACAGTTGGCTCCACTTTTTACTTTTGTAGACATTTATATCATAATCTTATTTATTTACAAAATACTGTTAAAATGCACAGTTATGAAAACCTGAATAAGAACAAAGTGGTACTTTAATAAAGTTGAAATCTAACAACTTATTCTGTCCTCTTGTGCCTTCTGCCTGCCACCCACCAGTGTGAAAGTTAGTAGGTGTGCTCCTCTGTGAGTATTTCCTCTGCATTCATTTGCACCTACTGTGTTCACACCCAGTGCACCACTAGCATTAGCACTCAGCCCAGCACAGCTGAGCTCCTCACCTCCACACAAGCCTCTAGCAGGGCTACAAACCAGAGCAGCATTTTATTAGCATGTTAAACCAGATGCCATAAAATGGCCTGGTTCTCACCATGCAATACATGGCAGGCTTAACCACAGACTCTTGAAGTAGGAGACAGTGTTTTATGTTGTCTTCTTAACAAATGTAAAACCAAAGAAAACAGGAGTCACTACTAGCCAGCAAAGTGTGTTTTAGCAACATAGTCACATGTTGTTTCACACTCGCCTTCCTCTGGCTGGCTTCTCTCGCCGTCAGAGTTTAAATCAAGCATCGCTTTCCTAATATTAACAGTCCACTATCTCTTCACCCCAACTCATACTCGCATTTAATGTCATTAACAGGTGGTTGTCCAAAATAGCCCAGACACACACACAGTCACTCTCTCCCTTTCCCCTTAGACACACACACCCCATCGCCCTCTCTGTCACTCTCTCACTCAGGGTGTTTTTGCCCCACATGCAAAGGTCCATCACTCGATCACCAGTCTTACAATCACAGGTGGGAGAGCCCTGTGCTGTCTGCAGGCTTATATATGTATACATATACAAGTCTGTAACCACACCTCTTTCTCTCTCTCTCTATCTCTCTCTCTCCCTCCACTCTGATACCCCTACAGTCAGTTCATGTGTCTACTTCAGAACTGAACAACACACCAAGCAGGTCAGAACCCATTTTCTCATTGTTGGTATGGCTATCCAAATGCATTCGATAGCTCCAGAGATGACTGTAATATGGTGTTTGAATGACAAGAGGGAATTTGTAACTTTGATTAATTGAAAGAGTTACTAAAAGTGGACATTTGGCTGGGCATTATACCAGTGCTTGTCAGCTATTAAAAACACAAGACACGAATGGAAAGGAGGATGACGGCAGTTAGTATTTTCACCAAAGTACTCTCTAAGCACTTTATATTTTGATAAATGCTTTGAAACAAATACAGAACAGACACATGAACTTTTGTCACAATTGTGGAAGATTGGAGTCACATTTAGTTGACATAAAAAGCATATGTAGTTTCAGCACCAAATATACAACACTGTTAAATGTTTTAAAACAGAGTTAGCAATGTCATCTTATGGCTGTTGTTGTGGACTGCATGTGTAAATGTGTGGCACATTTGTCGTCTAATAGCAGTGCCTTCCCAGGGCATTTGGTTGCATGCCTGCACATGTTTGTTAGATCTTCACTGAAAGATGATAATTGATGCCTTCCATTATGGCAGCCAAATTTGTCAAACAGCCTTGCCAGCCTTTTTGGAAGAGGCATCCTGAAATTTCTCGTAGTCAGACCATAGTGTCCTGAAAGCATTAATGTTGGGAGTCATGTTTACAGTTGTTGCTATTGACTGTGGTGTTGCTGACTGAGCTACTGTTACCCACACGCTTGCTGAGTGTTCTGTGAACTGCTAACTAGAGCTCTAGCCTCCATGTTCTGTCTCTGTAGTTGCCAGGATATTAGTACTATACTAAAGCATAAATAATTAAGTAGCCATACGAAATATAGCTATATGCGTGTTTGAGCATGTGCATGCATCTGCTTGCCTCTACAGGAAAATGTAATATGCATAGGTGGTGATTTTGCAGTTATCCGTGTGTTCCTATGGGGATACTGCTCCTTTTTCTCCCATTACACCCAGCTTGTGTAATTTGGCCTTGTTGCATATGTGCAGCATTAGTGACCCATCATGAGCCCCCCAGCCCCCCAACTCAGTGATTGGCACAGTGGTGATGACCACAGCTCTGTTGTCTGTTTGCCTGCCAGTGGTTTGAATGAACACCTCTCTGACTTTCCCTGTGTCTCGTTTTCTTATTCACTTAAACTTTGTTTTTTTGCCAAATAAAGAAATAAAATAACATTCATTTTTAATATCAAAGACAAACAAGACTCAGACTACGCCCCAGTCATATGAGCTCTTAACACACACACACACACACACACACACACACACACACACACTAAGGGGCATAAAAGGATATTGCCACAGTTGCACAGTTCCATGTAATGCCGGGGTAATTCTGACATCTTAAAATGGCTTCTGACAAGTGTGGGGAAGGAAATTAGAATGAGGTTAGGTTGTAACAGTTCACCCAGTGATTATTAGGGGTCAAAATGGAGATATTTATGTGACCCAGATAAATCAAGCCTTCTGTGCTTTGAAAACACCCTTGCAACCCACTTCCCTAAACATTGCACAAGCTCAGTGAATGCGGTTATTATTATGGTCTGGTAAAGCTGGCAGCAGTGTCTGGACTGATGGGAAGTGGGGGGCTCTGTTCTGTGCCAATCCCTACCTGGATTTTGTGCCACAATTCCTTAAGCAGCCAGAAAAAGCTGGCAAATAAAATTTCATCTCTGTGTATGGATACAATACCCCTAACAGTTTCAAGCTCAGTTTGAATAGTAGCATTATTATAATAGCAGTACAGTAGCGACAGCATGGGCCAGTAAGTTATTTATTCATTGGGGCGTTTTATCACAAAGTTTTTTAGGTGTTTGTTATTTGCAACTATGATCCATTTTAGATGCTAATTTTGGGATGGTTCATGTGAAAGAGAGGTCAGCTGGTAACTGAAGGGTTTCTGTGCTCACGTCAAAGCCAACCTTCGTGAACACATTGTTGCCCAGTTGCTCCCAGTAAGCTGGCTGGTGGCATGCAGGGAATCCTTCACTGTTGGAGTGTGTGATTGACTGGGTGCCATTTGGCATCATATTAGAATCACGTTACACATGCTTGTGCAAAATCACTTTATTTGTACTGAAAATTTTAAAGCATCAGCACCCTTGGTTATTCAAAGGTTCTGACTGTTGGGGCATGTTCAAAGTCAAGTCTTACTTGTTTTCGAAGCCATCGAAGCAAACTTCGATGCTGAAAAGATGAAGTTTAGTACTGACTCTATGCAGTCAGACAGAGTTGTAGCTGTTCTACTCTAAAGTTGTACTTAGATGAAAGGGTGTGTGTTTTTTTTTTGGATAAGTACCTCCTGGAGGCCTTGATAGATTCTTGCCATTTCATATTATGTATTTTGGGCAGTGAGGCTTTTATCTTTTGGACATCTCATTGTGCCTTGGATCTTATCAATGTTTGCTGGCCAAGTCTTTGTTTAAGTGCTCAATCACTCAATCAGCTCAAACTATTTTGGTAAATGGCATACTTGTGTATTCTCTTTCAGGGCTGGCCTATAGTGGATTGCTCTCAAGAGTCATTCAGGCCTCTCTGCCTATGCTCCACCTCTCTCTCTCTTTCTCTCTCTCTCTCTCCCTTTCTTCCCCCCTACCCCTGCCCTTTTGCTCCTTCCATTCCATTCCTCCTATCCTCCACCCTCCTTTCCCTTCCCCTTCACTTTCATCATTCGTTCTCACTTTTTCACGCTTTCCTATTCCCACTGTGGCCCTCTATCCCTCCTCCCTTCAGCCTGACTTACCCCATCTTGTCCTCCCATCCGCATCTTAAGGCTCTGCTCTCCCAGCTCCTCCTTTACTGGTAACTTTTTTACTCATCTACTTATCCGTGTGTCATTCCTCTACTCCACCTTCCTCATGTTCAAATCCCCATTGCCTTTCTGATCCATTTTCCTCTCGCTCACCCTGTGTCTGTATAAATGCCCTTTTATCCCACCTGTCTCGATGTTAGCACCCACTTAACAATTGTTCTCTCCCTCTCATTACCATTTGATCGGTGTCTTTATCCTCCTCACTGAATCTAATATTATTTACCCATCTGTCCTATTTCCTTCCCTGCCTGGATCCTCTTCTCTCCTCTCCTCTACTATCTTCTACTCTCCTCTCCCCCTTTTCTCTTGCCTTGCTGACCCGCCTACCTCCCCCACCCCACCCCACCTCTGCCACGCTGGCGAACCTCACAGAGGTGGCCATGTGGGCCAACTACTTTATGCAGCAGGAGGACGATGGCCGGATGGGTGTGGCCGCGGGAGGTGGGGCCGGAGGGCTGGGTGGTACAGGAGCCGGCGTGCGGGGGGGCAAGCGACGGAACCCCAAGATCAGCGACGGCCAGGAGGGCAAGATCAAGCTGGCCTTTTTTGTGGCGGCAGTGGGCGTGACGCTGAGTGTGCTGGGCGTAGGAACGGAGTTCTGGGTGGTGCTGGCACAGCCCAAGCACCTGGGCGACAACCACACAGCCACGTGCCAGATGGCCCACTATGGCCTGTGGAAGGGCTGCGTACGCACCCTGTGGGTCTCCGACATCGACCCCGAGAGGGAATCCTGTGGCCCGGTAGAGCTGCCTGGAGGTGAGCGCTGCTGGGGCAGATGGTGCAGCTGAGGCTGCTACAGCTGGGCCCAGAGAAGCTCAGCTCTCAGCCTGGAGCAACACTGAGAGGCACGACATTGACCTCCAGCTGGAGCTGACTGCTTCTCTGCCTGCCTGCCTGCCTCTGTCTGTCTGGCTGCCTGTCTGTCTGCCTCGCTCTCTGCCTGCCTGTAATGCCTGTCTGCCAGTCTGTCTGTCTGCCTGTCTGTCTGTCTGTCTGTCTGTCTGCCTGTCTGCCTGTCTGTCTGCTTGCCTGGGCTAAAGGAGGGAAGCTGGTGAGGCTGTGGCTATTGTGCTATGAGAATGTCCCTATAGTCCAGCCCTCGTCCAATTCAGCTTTTAATTCTGGAACTAAATCTTCTTTTCATTTACGTCATTGGCATATAGAAAAATCAGTTTTTAAAAGACTTGTAAACCTGAGCTACAGGGTAAATAATGACAATTAAACACTTTATCTTGTGTAAAAAAATGAAGAAATAAAAAAGACAATGATTAAACTTAAACTTTTGCCTTTCTTTTTCACTGAGAATTAAATGTTTTTATTGTCATTATTTCCAGATCTACAATTCTTTAAAAAGTAATGCTTTTGGGATGTCAGTGGAGAAAATGGATGAGGGTTGGACTATTGAGAATTATTAATGTCTTTAGTTAATGTCTCCACTTAGGACAAGACTGCATATTTACACAGAATAAAATGCAATGGTGCTTTATGCCTACTGAAATTCAAGAAGGTGATTTATGGCTATTGTAGGAGGCAGTGAATTTGTTGTAGATACATTTGATATACATTTTGAAGCCACATACTGTAGAATATAGAAATGTGTAATAATGGCTGTGTGTGTGTATGTGTGTGTGTGAGAGAGAGGGGTGGGGGTGGGGGGCGTGGCGCGGTGATAGTAGCATAGAATCCACTTGTTAACTGAATGGACTTAAATTAAGCATGTAGAAAATACCTGGTTGTTGAGTCCCATCAAAGCATATGCAATTACTGTAATGACATGCTACTGGGGGCATGATTCCTCTCATCTTGAGAGCAGAGTGGCTTTATCCTGGCTCAGAGTGTCAGATTGTCATCTTATCTTTTACCCTGCTCAAGTGCTCTCTCTCTTGCTCCCTCATTGTCTCTCCATGTCCTGTGGACTCACTCTCCCTCCTTCCTTCCCTTTCTCTCACTCTCCCTCCCTCCCTCTCTCCCTCTCTTTCTCTCTCTCCTTCTCTCTCTCTCTCTACTTCTCTCTCTCTTGCAATCTCCGCTGCGGTTTATCAGACGGACGTGAATGAATTGGTGTGAAGTGATGCAGCAGGCAGTTGAACTGGGGCCTATTGTGATTTGCCGCTGCTGCACCGAGAGAGAGAGAGAGAAAGAGAGAGGATCAGTAGTGGATGCTGAGAGAGAGGAGGAGGGAGGTAGAGAGGAAGAAAGAGAGAGAGAAAGGGAGGGAGAGGCTGACTGGAGCTGATTGGAGTGTGCAGAGCAGTGTTCTCTTCCCATGATCACACTATAGGATGCGCTCACACACTGCACAGCACACATGGCTTGTTGTGAAATGTATGTATATATATGCATCTGGGTCAGCTGGCGTCGAAGAGAGCATGGCGTCATTAAGGAGATGGGACTGTGTTATCTGCGGGAAAAGGGCAAATTATAAAAATATCCACACACTGGCTTTTTTGCGTTAAATAAAATGCACATTTCACATTGCTCTCCCTCTCCTCCAGCGGTTTGGCATATTGGTGCATACTCACAAGGATAAGGAATGCTATTATTTTTATCAGATGATCTGGGGGCACTATGTGTATGCATGCCTGCTGATGAATCGCGACTTTCACTTAGGGCTAGACTCTCGTTGTATTCAGGGATTTGAATGATTGCATGCTTGTTTGATTCTCACTAGCTGGTAGAACAAGTAAAAAAGAAGCAGCGCTGTGTGAAGAAGTACCTCTCACTAGACTAGAAGAATGAAAACCTCTTTACCACTACATTGCAACATTACTACAATACTATACAACATTATTACTACAATATAACATTACCCCTTAGTCATGACGTTTTGGGAAAATACTTGAGATGAAAGATGTTCTTGAAAGGATTAATTCTGTACTACAGTAACTCTACAAAAAACAACAAAATTAAACGAAAGATACTAATAAGGTTCTTCCAGAAGCCATTGCCCTTTCCCCTCCAGGGTGACAAGCCTAAAGCCGGTATGTTATTGGTCTGGCTAGGCCATTCTGAGCTCTGTGTGTGCATGTTTTTGCTGGGGTTATCTCAAGTGCACAACAGAGCCACTTATGTTTCATAACGGCCTCGGTGCTGTGATGCCATCATATATCGTGCGGCACAAAGCATGACGAGTGAATTGTTTCCTGAAATGCTGAAACACACACGAGTTTGTGACACCCCGTTTGCCCAGCATGCACTTCTCTGTGTGTGTGTGCTCACATGTGTTCTGGCACTGTGTCCCATGTGTCTTCTCATGTTCAAGATGCAATCACACACACACACACACACACACACACACACACACACACACACACACACACAAATGCACACATACATACACCCACAGTACAAATGGGGACAAAGACTGAATACACATGGGAACAGAGAAGCAGTGAGGTGCACTAATAGATCAAATCACGGACAGCCTGTGAAGGCATCTTTAGCTTGCATAGTGAAGAAACACAAAACCACAAAACATATGGGGACACATTATTTTACTAAGTCACAATGCAGGTGGCTTGTGTGTGTGTGCATGTGTGTGTATGTTTGTGCATGGCATGCATGTATGTGTGTGTGTGCATGGCATGCATGTGTGTGGGTGTGTGTGTGTTTGTGTGTGTGCATGGCATGCCTGTATGTGTGTGTATGGCATGCATTCGTGTGTGTGTTTCTGTGTGTGTCTGTGCATGGCATGCATGTATGTGTGTGTGTGCATGGCATGCATCCATGTGTGTGTGTGTGTGTGTGTGTGTGTGTGTGTGTGTGTGTGTCTGCATCTGTGTGTGCCTAAATCCATGTGTGTGTGTGTGTGTGTGTTTTGAGGTATTATGTGTGTAAATGCACTTATTACCCAGTGGACAGACAATTAGCCACCCTGTCATGAGCTTCTCTTCTGCAGTGTGGGGCTCTACCCACCAGCATGTCTTAATTGCCTGTGTTAGTCACTGCGTGGTGTGACCCTTTCTTTTAAGCAAATCTGACCCTGTGTAGTGTTGATTTTGCATGTGTGACCTTTGTGCACTGTAAACACGTCATATGATGTATTTGTGAGCGTGTTTATAGGGGTGTGTGTTTACAGCAGTGCTGGATACACTAGTCACTCATAAACACACACACACACACACACACACACACACACACACACACACACACACACACACACACACACACACACACACACACACACACACACACACACACACACACACAAATACATAGCCTGTGTCTGTATGTAAGCATCAGGGCCGGTGCTAGCCATTTTGGTGGCCTTAGCACAACAGCAAACCAAACAAAAAAAAACAATATTTGCCAACTTTGCCAATGCAGTTGTGTTTACTTTAATATTGTCTTCAATATTAAATAGAATGCATACAAATACCATTATCATAACAAATACACCTTTAATAACTGTAATAAATCTATAACTTGACAATGTACCCAATTGGGGAAACTTTTTGAGGAGAACATGGTATTTAACCAGCCTATGTAACAGATATTTAACAAGCACTACTTGTTAGAGGTCCTACATTGTAGGCTCTAAAAGTGTGCAAAATGACAAACGTTATCTGGTTATGTACTTATAGGCATGCATAAAGGGCTGACTGTTACAAATTTACCCATATTAAAAAAAACTGAACATAGGCATTCATACTTAAAAACTGACATCTTAAACATAGGCAAACATGTGCAAGTGGTGCACGAGAATCATCTCGTAGCCTTTTTTCTCTGTTCAGCCCCCAATTCATGATGCCCTCTTGAAGCCAAGTCCAAACACAGTTCCCTGTCAAATTTGAGCTTGTTTGAAAAGAACATACCATTTCGGGATGGGGAGGGGGGCACCATTTGGAGTTTGGAGAGGGGGCAGCACAGACTATAATTAGTTTTTTTTTCTTAAACAAATGTGTTAGTTTTGCATTGTTGATATCTACGAACAGCACATATTTTTAATTTTGAATATGCCACCACTATGACTTTCTTATAAGCCTGATTTTTTTGGTGCCCCCTCCCCCCCTCCTGGCACTGCCCTACGCGCAGTGTGATGTGCATAATGGTAGCGCTGGCCCTGGTGAGCATGTACTCCTTGACAGTAGATGTTCTCTTTGAATGTTTGTCTTGCAGACCTAGTGGCCGTAGTTAAGTGGAAAGGGCAGTTATCACTAAGCTGACAAGAATGTGACTATTTCACAGTTTTGCATCTAAATATAGGGAGAAAGAGAAACGAGGGAAGAGTGAGAGGTAGAGAAAGAAGGCAAGTGTTTCCTATGCAGTATTAAACAGCAAAGGCTGCATACTCTCTTTTTCATCTCTCTCTCCTCACTCGCCTTCCTTTCCCCCTTTCCCCCCTTTTCCCCTCTCTGTGTCTCCTCACTCTTTCTCTCTCTCTTCCCCCCTTACTCCTCTTCTGCTTCCCTTTCTCCCCCTTCTCTTTCTCCTCTCTCTCTCTCCCTCTGTCCTTCAAGCTCCCCTTCCATCTGCTTCTTTCTCTACCCCTCCATCTGCCTCTCCTTCGTTTTCTTTTCATCTCTCTCTTCCCCCCTCTCTTCTCTTCTCTCCATGGTCCCCCTCTCTTGTCCCCCCTCCCTCCAGTGCCATATGTGTGAGGCATGCACATATCGGTGGCTTGCACTCGCCCCACTCCCCAGCCTGGCACAGGGGTTATAAATAGGGGATGATGCCTCCGAGGATGAGGGGAATTCAGCTGAAGTGCATTTCTCTGTCTCTCTGAAAGGCTAATATCTCTCCTCATTTCCATCCTTCGCTCTTTTCCTCTCCTCTCCTCTCCTCTCTTCCCCTCTCCTCTTCTCTCCTCTCCTCCCCTCTCCTGTCTTCTCCTCTCCCTCTCCTCCTATCCTATCCTCTCTTCTCACCTTCTTTTACTGCACAGAGTCAAACTGCACGTTCTTTAAGTTCTACTCCTCTGGAGAAAATGCCGTCATTTTCAAGAAGACGACGGATAAGAGTAAGTCAGGTCCATCCGCTTTGTTCCTCTCTTAGTCTCCCCCCTTGTCTCTCTGCCTTATTCTCTTTCTCTCTCTCTCTTTCTCTCTCTTACTCACTCTGTCCCACATGCTCTCTCTTGCTCACACACACAGCCACACACACACACACGCACACACACACTTCCTCCCTCCTCCTCATTCCTGCTTCTCTCTGAGTGTTTATCCTTTCTGATGCTCTTTCCTTTCAGACACACAAAGCTCATGGAGGCATATCTTGCTTTTTTCCTCATCACCCAACTCTCTCTCTTTCTCTCTGTCACTCTCTCTCTCTTTCACTCACTCTCTCTCACAATTACTCTCTCTCTCTCTTTGTCTATCTGTCTCCCTCTGTCTGCTTGTCTCTCACTCAGCCTCTCTCGCTCTCTGCCTCTGTCTCACCATTTATTTTTCTCTTATGTTTCCATGAGAGGATGTGTCTGCCTCAATGCCTCTAAAATCACCAGATTTGCTAATTAAACAAACACGTGATGTCAGTGAGGCAAGAGTGCGTTGGAGCACAACAGCAGGAGGTTAACATCCGTCCCCCTGTCCCCCTGTCCCCCTGTCCCCCTCCCAGGTTTGAGTGTGGCCTCAGGCATGCTGGCCACCATCAGCCTCACACTCATGGTCATGGGTGCCATCTGCATTGTCATGGCCCTCAGCAAAGGTGTGATGTTTTTCCTCAAGCCTGCGTCCTTCTGCTTCATCGTCTCAGGTGACTGCTCACCACAACCCCCCCCCCCCACACACACACACACAAACACACCCCAGATATGTCCCCAGGAAGCCTAGCAAGGCAAGGTTGATTTGTTTAGAAAGCACCACACACAAACCAGAGGGTTTTATATTTGCGTAAATTATTATCCAACATGAAGACAAAAAAAAAAACAGTTATGCTAGAATGATTTTGTAGCCCTTTTTGGCCATCTAATTCTGTTTCTGTAAAAAAGAACAACTGTAGTTGAGTCCAGTTGCATGTAAGTTACTTATATAGAGAGTAAGTTGTAATAGAAAGTGTGCGTGTGACATTTGTATTTGTATTGGCATGGAGCTTGGCATGGAACGTTACACTTAGCACTCGCTTTTATCCTAAGCAACTTACCATAGAAGACACAAACCAAGCTACAGATAATGATGTCTGTCTACAGATACAGGTAGTGATGCCTGCCTCTCACTCCTGTCCTCTCTCAGGTGTGCTAGTCTTCATCTCCATCATCGTCTTCCATCAGTCGGTGCTGGCATTGCTGGCCAGTGATCACACCATCCCCCTCCACCACGAGCTGTCCTGGTCCGTCAACTGTGTGGGCTGCGCAGGGGCCATTGTCATCGTGGCTGGGATCTTCTTCCTCCTGCTGGCTCTTCCATACAGCCCCTGGGAGAAATGTCTGCCACAGCACAGTAGTAGTAGTGACACCTAACTGTCTGGAGGACCAACTGCAGGATGTTTGGGGATTAAGAGAAAACTTCAAGGTGTTTTAGGATTTGGATTTGAAAAAAAAAAGTTTTTTACTGTATGATTTTGTAGAAAGACTTGATATTTGATGGATATTAATTATGTTTACTAAATACATCTTTTTTTAAAACCCTCATCAGCATATTCGTAAAGCTTAACCTTCTTAGTGCCTACATATCACAGACAGGAGTTTGTTAAAGCCTGTGACAGAAAATGAGGTGCACCCTCATCACCTACCAACTCAGTGCCTAGCTTAGCAACCTAGCCGAGGGAACATTAGAGTGCCCACACACACACACACACACACACACAGGCACATATGCACATATGCACACTCTCTTTCTCTTTCTCTCTCTCTCTCACTCACACACACAAACACACATATGCACGCACCACACACATGGACAAAGTGTTGCTGGAGCACAAACATTTGGTTTGCATGGCCCAGTGTGTTGAAGCAATGAGCCAGAAACACTTGAACATGACCAGCTCAAACAGCTCTCTCCTTGAGACTGCTGTCCCTTTTCCTCTCTCCATCTCTGCGTGATGCTGTCACACTTTCTGCCCCCACGCTGCCATTGTCGGCTTAGGAAGATACTTTAATACCATGATCCTCACAGCAGCATTGTTTGTACAGAGAGATCGACAATGACCTGTGGCTTCCTATAATCTAGCCAATGGTGGCATTACATAGGCTCATTGTCAGGTTTAAAAGCATCCGGAGATGAAAAGAGTAGAGCATCTCTTTCCAGCAACAGGTTTACTGCTAGATAGCTAGCCCTGTAACTGTGCCAGACTGCTAAGATGGATGGACTGCTGAACACAGGCATTGCATATGCGAAGGGTTACACTGAAGCATTATCACACTGATGTATTATTTAAGCCTTTTACAACTTATATTTGTTACATATTAATAGATGTTTTATATAATATGTATGAAGGTAGGCATGAGAGTTGTATGCGTCTGTATGTCTGTGTGAGTGTGCGCATGTGTGTGCATACCTGTGTTTGTGTTTACTATGCATTCACACATAGTTGTGTGCTGTACAGGTACATACTGTGAATGAAACCTTCTCTGTATATAAAATGTGTTTTATTCCTCTTGGAGAGCTGGAAAGAAGATTGCCACACAACCACAATGCCTCCGCTGAGGATCTTACTGATCTTGGTTTCAAAGTGATGGTTCACTGCTTTTTATTCTTTCTGTGTGTCTGTATGTGTGTGTGTGTGTGTGTGCGTGTGTGTGCTTTAGATTGTGCCCATCTGTCTCTCGCTTCCCTACACAACACATCTGGGCTTTTTCCCTCCAATGTGTCTGTCTCCTGGCTCTCGCATGAAAAATTAAAACCTATTTCACACATACAATCTTGTCTTCCCCTTTTCCAGACACATCCCTCCATTCCCTCCTCTATCCCTCCCCATGTCTCTCTTTCTCTCACCATCGCAGTTTGTCAGCATGTTCCCTCTCTGCCTTCCTCTTCCTCACTTTTTCTCCCTCTTACTTTCACTATCTCTCTCTCTCTCTCTCTGAGCAGTTGTACCTTTCTGCTGTCCCCTTCCCCTCACCTCACTCTCCCTTAGCCAGTCCTCTCGTCTAAAATTAGAGTGCCGCACATCCCAGTCTTCTGAAGTGGGTGAGAAATATAATCCTGGAATTTGAACTATGCCCCCGTCCCTCCTACCCCATTTCCCATTCCTTAGCCAAGTCCCTCTCCATCAGACACACCTCTCGCTACCCCCGCCTCTATAGGAAGGGACATGCTATCCCCCTACCCTCACCCTCAACAGACACACACACACACACACACACACACACACACACACCACACCACTTTTTCAAATACTCCCAAAGGAGCTGTTTTTTGCATGTGTGCTACAACTGAAGAACAGTAATAGGTCTTTTTCCTGCCACTGGTCGCTTCTGTAAGTGGGTAAACAGACGATACCAAAGTGAGCAGCATGTGAAGGCCTTGCTGCACACACCACAGTTACCAGCATGCCTGAAACAGGAGAGCTCCACAGACACTCGAGCCAGTGGCCTTGCTGTATATATATATAGCCGTTTAATAGTTTCTCTCAGACACATCGGCTATCAGTTCTGGTTGTTTTCATGTACGTGACACAGAGGGGATTGCAGAAATTTGACATTGAGATGCTTAACTTTGTGGGAAATTGTATCTGACCGAGTGTTTGATTTATGCCTGCACTTGTCTTCTTGTGAAAGTGTATGTCTCCATGTGTTTGTAAGTATGTTTGTGACAATGTTTAAGCATGTCTATTGGTAATTTGTAGTTGCCAACCAAACCAGGGAGCTGAGACTGAATGTATTAAGAGCTTAATAGAGGATCCTGCCCAACAGAAGGCCCTCTGTCTACTGGCACCACACAGGCAGCTATAAACTGCCCCCACTCCTCAACTCCACCCATCAGATGGTAGCTGAGAAGACTGCTTTCTGTCAGACCAGAAGAGGGAGCTGCTGTGTCTTTGCCCCTGGTTTCCTTTCCTGATTTCAAAGGATCCTGCCCAACATTCCAGGCCAAACAACGAAGCCAAAACTGAAAGTTCTAAAGTTGTAATACCTCACACATCCATTGGGGGCTTGCTGCAGAAGCAAGCAACTTGCTACAAGTCCATTTTCACAGCAGAAATAAATATATTTACAGCCTGGTTAAATAAAATTGTGTTGGTGTCTTTCGGTAGTTTTCCAGTCTATGACAAAATCCATTAGTTTAATCGCCAGATAATTCACATCAACATTCACAGAATAAATTGGCCAAGATGGCAGTGCCCAGAACCTTCAATTTTGGCTTCATCCGGTCTATTAGAAAGTCTATGCATGACATCACAGAGGGTTTGTCTGCACACCCAACACAGCTGGTAGCCACGCTAGCACATTCTGACGTAGTACCTCTGCTAAATATTGTGTTTCGCTACAATACTGTGTCAGGAAGCTCTCCTAATACATTCCACCACTAAATGTTTTAGCAACCAACCAGCGAATACAGGGAGGGCTATGTGGCTAAAAGTGATTACATTTAACTTAAGTTTTAAGTTTAAGTATGTATGCTGCATTCATTCAGTTGTTTTAAAAATTCACACAAGGTATCCACCTACCCGAAAGTAAACGTATGCCTGTTGAAAGCATAGACAGTAGAAGAAATGGACTGAGGGATAGCGTCGTTTTTACTGGGACCGGATGAAGCCGAATTTTCCACTTCACGTGTCCACTTCGGTCTACTGCGCAAACTCATGCTGACGTCGAGTAACGCCGGCCAATGAACCCAAATATGATAAATTGACGAGTAGATGCTCAAACACAAATCAGACAGCGTACGGTCATTTTCGTAATGAGTGTTTTTGTACCGTTATGGTTGCAATCACATTTACTGGAGTGGAAGGCTAATACTGTACTTGGGTATTCTACTAACTTTCGTTTCAGGTAGTCTTGTAAGTTACCATGTCAAGGGCGCTAGCTAGTTAGCACGTCCATACTGACCTGTAGTGTGTAGCTTAGCCATCTTTCTTTGGGCTTCATTTGCATCGAACAGTAAAATCCACAAAGATTACAATTCCTCTTACAAATACCAATTCTGGTGCTTATTTTGTTGGAAATACAGCTGGAAATGTTTCACTGACATAAACAGAGAAGTAAACAAGCATGATTATGGGTATGGCTTGTTATTCAAACAGTATGGTAAATTTCTGTGCGATAGAAACTCACTAGCATGATCTGTGACGTCATTTTTAGCACAATTTCAGATAAACGTTTCTTACAAGACAATGACATAACAGATTTCCGACCGAGGCACATATGTTTTGCAGGGGTTTCTGCGGTGTTCAACAATACCAACATCAAGGCATGTCGTGCCTCCTATGTGAAGTAATTTTATGTCAAAGTGACGCTAAAATGAATAGAAGTCTATGGAATGCTAAAGGATACTGGGCCCTTTCCGGGTAGGCCCTTTCGCCCATGAGGCTTCAACTTCCGTGTCTATTCCTGCCTTGTTTGAAAGTACCCAGGCTCTTTGCAGGAGGTGAAACTGAAAGAGAAAGGATCTGGCCCACCACTAGGCTATGCAGTTATAGCCGTAATAAAAAAGACAGGTATTCCTGTAAGTACATGTAGTCATAACAAGAAAAGCAAAAGTCGCAAAACCAAAAATGCATGGGGAATATGGATCATGTCAAATATACTTTGTTCCTGCAGACATGCACACCTTTAAGACAGAAAGTTCACAGAAGCACAGATGACAACAGTCTTAAGAAGTCTGTTGCTTTTGTCTTTATATATAAAAAATCGTGCAATACAGTGTTTGAGTTTATCACACATTTAGATAAACCATGTCATTTTTGTCTAGATACCTGTATGTCTATTCTCATACTACATACTAAGTATAATCGCCCACATAAATGCTATCTGTGCGCTTTTTTTTCTTTTTCTCCCCAACCTCCCCTCTCTTCACAAATAAAAAAACACCCCCCACGCATATCAGTTGGTCTCTATTGCATTCAGTAGTTGTCCTGTCCTGCGTCAAGTCGAGACAGGGGGGGTTGTGAAGCCGAGGGAAAGGGAATTTGTGAGACCGCTCCCGTGTGCTCACGCTCGCGCTCTCTCTCTCACACAGAAGCAGAAAGGTCATTGGGCTGTAGTATCAGGTGCGGCACAGTGAAGGTTTGTTTTTAAGGAAGCATCGCCATGGTGATTTGTTTATGGTCACATGATAACAGAAAGAAGATACACGAGAAAAATCACGGTAGGCACACACCCGCGACGTGTGAACTGTGCCCGAATGAAGGAGTCAGAGCCACCTGTGTGTCTAGATGATAACTAACAAGGGAGGATTGCCAACCCATGACCCCAAACAAATGAGATGAAATCTGTATGACTACGCTCTATCGACTCCAAAGAAAGTGTCTGTAGACTCAGAAAATGTGTCATTATGCATAAGTACAATGTACATATTCTTTTAAAAAATGTTAGCAAGGTTTTTTTTTTGCTCCACAGATTTTTTTTGTTTGTTTTGAAAATGAGGCTACTACTGAATTGAAAAGTTATTTAAGTTCTTTCTCTTGAGGGCAGTTTGTATGTGAGAAACACTGTCATCCCTTCGTGACTTTGTACAAATATATCTCTGATTTCTGTTAATGCCCCCAAAACACAAGAAGACTACAGCTACATCTGCCACCCATGGTCATAATAAAAATAATACTGATGTGGGTTTATATAAAATTCATAATCAGCTCAACACTTTGTTGGTCAGAAGATTCAGTCCATCAATAATTTCATCATTCCGTTCACGGTATTGGAAGACAATATACAGTATACACACAAGACTAAACTGCATGTTATCAAAGGGTAGAAAAAAAGTTATTTAAATAAAAGCCTCTTCAAATAATAACAATAATAATAATAATAATAATAATACGCTCATTCTTGCACACATTTTTATACACACATGCTGGAGAGCAGTGACACAATTGCAGCCCATGTGTCTCTGTGTTAGAAAGTCACAGTTAATGTCCTCAGAAATCAAAAGTTGAAAAACTAGAGTCATTCCAAACAAAAAAACCTAGCAACTAATAACCATAAATAATAATCACAACAACAATTGCAAATCAGGACGCACGTCCATTTTTTTTTTATTATTAAACTAGCAATGTTAGTGCACCCAAAATAAATCAGGAAAAGGTCTCATTTTCACAGTATCCCATGATTATTATTATTATTATTTTAATTGCATTGAAAAATAAATAATTTATAGCACAAATACCAAAATAACTATAAGGTGAAACTCATTGTTGTTGCTGTTTTTGTTGTTGTTGTTATCACTTGGTTATTAGTAATTTTCATCTTTTTTGTGAAATGGCATGGTTACAAGGATAAAAGAGAAATGGAACACTCCATTCCTCCTTTTCCCTCTCTCCCTCTTCACTCCCTGATCCCGATGCCCGCGCATCCCATTCCATCTCTCAATCCACCATTTCCGGTTATTATCACCCATCTCTATCTATTGTTTGGCTATTCCTCTAAACAGGTGTTGTCTTCCTGTTCAAGGTGTTAGAGTTGCTCTCTCTATCCCCCTTACCTAATCTATCCAGCGTTCCCATCCCCCTTTCCCGCTCCACAGTGGAGGTAGAGAAAGGCGGAGGCTGAGAGGAGGGAATGGAGTTGGGAAGTGGGGCATTGGAATTGGAGGAATTTTGGACACCCGAAGGGTTATGGGACTTAAGAGAGGGCAGGGTACCACTCATCATCATGTTGCCTCCTCCTCCGCCCTCCTTGGGGAAGCAGTTGTGGAGCTGGTACAGGGTGGCGCGGTCCACCGTCCCATACAGGGGAGGCCCCCCCAGGCCACCCAACCCACCCATCTTGGGGTCGCGGGACAGGGTGTAGAGGGAGATGTCACCCCCGGGCAGGGCGGTGTGAGAACGCGAGTGCGGGTTGGGCAGAGTGGACACAGAGATGGGGCCCTGGGACATGAGAGCAGAGGGGGGCATGCCGAAGTTCTTGCCCCCTGGGGCTCCAACGGGCGAGGGGTCTCGGGAGCGCGAGGGGTCGGTGGAGCGCGAGCTGGAGCGGGAGCGGCGGCGGAAGCGGTAGCTGGGCAGGCGCAGCATGGCATGCGTGGTGCTCTTAAAGATGTCAGTGCGCGAGCGGCAGCGCAGCTCCTTGTTCTTCTCGATGTAGATGTTGACTGCCAGCACGCCCACCATCTCGGCAAGGATGAAGGACAGGCCGCCGAAGTAGAAGGACCAGCCGTACGAGTACTGCCACTTCTTGTCCTCGTCCTTCTTGGGAGAGATGTCCCCCAGCGCGGCCGAGATGTACACGATCACACCGATTATGTTACTCAAGCCTGTGCCCAAGAGGAAGAGCAAAAAAAAGTCACGCTAATTTGCTAAGGTCATGTTCTAAAGAAAGCCTGTGCAGAGCCCCAACTGAACTGAACACTGGACATCTTCTGTGAGGGTGGTGCTGGTGTACTTGGGGTGTCCTTTGTTTAAGTAGTAATTATGCGATGGAGGACTTTATATGAGCAATGCTCCTGTGTTCGTAAATGCCTCTGCCAAAGTAAGGTAATACACAGACTCACATTCTGAAGACCTTCACAAACTTATTTTTTAGGGTGTGAAGTTAGTTAAGAGATCATAAGAGAGGATCACAAATAAATGCATAATATAATACAATATAAGACTGCACAGTGATTGTAGCCACACTTAAGGTATTACAATAGCCTTTATGTAGCACCAAGCACGTACACGGAGCTTGGTCTGGCAAACCTCCCATAGACAGGAAGTTATCAGAGGCAGGATCAAAGGGTATCTTTCAAATGCCTCTGTGTACTACTGGACAGAACTACAACTACAGACCACTGATTCCGATGACGTATGCGTAGTGCTCGTTTTTCATTAGTTCCAGATTTTTCTGGACCAGAAAGAACTGAGAATAGGCAGGTTAGCCAGACTAACTTGACCGCAAAATATGTGTGGGTGGGTCCAGGCTAATATTACAATATAGGTTGACAAAGAAACTGACATTGCAGTAGTAAGTACTCTACTCTGAAGGTAGATGAAGGTTTAATGAAGGTCTGACTGACTTCAGGGTTTCTGTCAACCTTTTGATTAAAGTGGTTTGTTCGTAAAGCAAGCAGTGTTGCACTTTTTTCTTTGGGTCGTCAAAGTTATAGTGAGGGACAAAGTGGCACCTGCCATATACTGTACTCCTCCAAGGTGTGCAGGCCTTCTCAATACACTTAAGCATGCCTGCCACCAAGATTACACAAACCTACTCATACATATAAGCACATACTTACAAACAAAGGCAACCAACAAATAAGTCACCTGCAGCCACAAACAGAATTCCAGCCCCCAGGATGATGTTCCTCTTGCTCTTGTAGAAGCGGCTAGCAGCTATACAGACACCCCCCATGAGCAGCAGGATGGCACTGAGGATAGGGAAGATGTTAGAGGCCCTGACCACCCCTGCAGATAGAAAGAGAGAGGGAGGGAGAAAGAGAGAGGGGGGCAGGGAGAGAGGGAAAGAAAAAAAGAGAGAAAGAAAGAGAGATATTAGAGGGTAAAGAGCGTAGAGGATGCCCCACCATGAAGGAGTGTGTCAGGGGAATAGGGTTGGTGAGATGACAAATGGGTGAGAGCAGAAGGTTGGGAAAGGAGGGAGAGAAACATGGTGGAGCACAAAGGTAGGCAGGTCACAGGATAGAGACAAAACACAGCGAATCGAGCTGAAAAAATGAGAAAGTGGTCAAGAAAGATGAACCAAAAGTTGACTGAAGGAAGGTTAATGAATAGGTCTTCTGATTCCCAACGCGCCTGGCAAAGGGAATTAATTACCACAGAATTATGAGGCTAAATAATTAAAACATAACCATCTTGAGATTAAAAAAAGCTTTAGCAGCAGAATACACTGGAACAAATTAGCATTCCTCTGTGGACTGTCCTTGCCATACGGGACCTGGGCTTCTGGGTCTGAGATGGGAAATGCCAGCTAAATACCACTCAAATGCCATCCAGTGTACACAAAGTGTCCCACACACACTAAACATACCAGACCTAGTTTGCTGTTTGTGCGTGTATATATGTTTAAATGTGTGGTGGGAATAGTGGAGTTTTTGTGTAGGCATACATGCTTATTTGTGCAGGTGGTTGTCTGTATGTTCCAGCATCGTAATACCTGGTTAAAAACAAGACCTTGGAGGCTTTCCGTGGACACTAAAGTGTGTAATAAAATGATATATAAATGTCAAATATTTCATCTGGCCTCTGCTGGTGTAATAGAATCAAATGTGTTATGTAATATAGTTTCATTCATGATCATTCAAATCGGTGCTACTTCATCTACCACTATTTCATCAATGCAGTCGTATTTCTGTTATGGACTGTGTTTAGGCTCACGTTAATAAATTGTAATTTTATAATTGGACTACCTGCTGAGCACAAAATTAGATCACTCTACGTATCACCGGTGTCTAATTTTCTGAGATATGTTCCACACAAATAGGCTTGACTTAAAAATCCTGTACGGTGCTGTGCTGACAAAGTAGAAGGCCCTCTTACGCAAAACATATTCGGCGCCATCGTGGTCGAAGTCAGCATCCTCGGGGAAATGATTGATCTGCGAGCACACTCCCCTTTTCACTCCTGCGTGGGGGAGAGAGGAAAGGAGAGATGGTTATTGGATTTATAATACATCACAAGTGAGGCTAAGTGTATGCCATAGCCTCAGACTCTCGCCCTGCTTCTCACACACACATAGATTAACACACACAGACACTTACACACACTCAGACACACGCACACAAACTCACACACACACACACACTAACACACACACACAAACACACGTGAGCACACACACACAAGGACACACAGCAGGGCCCTGGAGACATGCAGGCAGATGGATAGCTACCCACTCTAGTCCTGAGGGTCTACTGCAGACACACAGATGGACGAATGGACGGACTGACGGATGGACGGACGAACATGACTGGTGTTGACGGATGGAGTGTGGGTGTGATGGAATGATGAAACAGACTGATGCAGAGATCGACAGATGCAGGGGACAGGGGTCTCCTCTCTTTCTTTTCCTAGCTGTTTTTATTTGTTTTCTCTCTCTCTCTTTCTCTTTACCTCTCCCCGTGGAGATTGGTCTGTGAGAGCAAGAGTGGGAGAGAGAGAGAGAGAGTGAGAGAGAAAGAGAGAGAGAAAGAGAGGGAGGGAGAGAGAGGGAGGGAGGGAAAAAGAAAAGGAGGGAGGATAGAAAAGGCACAAGGGGGAGAAGCATCAACTTTGCCCAAAGGAGAAAGTGTGCCTGATATTTCTGGGCACAGCAGCTTTGGCCTGGAATCAAAAGAGATACTGCTGTAAGACCAACCAGGCTTAACAAAGCTACAGCACCATACTCAAGTCAGTGAACTGCAGAACTCTTGGTTCCCCTGCACTCATAATACAGCCTACCCAGGGACCCGATTACTGATCCAAGCACCCCCTTCCCCCGAAAAAAAGGTGGTTAAATGCCACGTCAGTGCTATATCATTCTTTTACTAATCTCTTTTTGTGTGTTTGCAATAATGTTATTTTATGTCATGTTTGTACGGTGTGCTCAATGGTGTCCTCAATGCAGAATCCAAATCCGACCAACCTATTAGGGCGACCCCAGTCCGCCCATTTACTGACACGGTCCTGAACCTGCCAACCTTCCTGTCTGGCCCTGCCTGCACATCACCAACCAAGAGGTCAGGACTGGGATGGTTTGTTTCAGCCAATCAGCGAGACACTTTGTCATTGCTATCTTTTAAATAATTGTGTGATTTTCATTTCACCTGGCACCCCTTCCTTCATGTTGATTAGCGGTGGCTTCCACAGCAGTCTTTTCAGCTTGTACATGAGTTAAGTGTTGGACACGAGCTCACTCATGCATGGTGAACATGCCAATGGGAGACTATAGAACCTGATGTACATCCCCACTTTGTGTAACATCGTCTTCTTTTACTGTGACAATGTCCAACTCACATCCACAACACAGGGTTGTGCTCTATGTAACCTATATCAATAACATGGCACCTAACTGAAAGAATAAAATGGTGCTGAAATGAGTCCCATGGAGCTCCATTTTGAAAATTAAAAAATGCATTTAATTTGGTCAGAATTTCCTTAGCCTAGCATGGGCCATTTAGATTAATTGAAATTCATGTAGAGGAGTAAATGGGGTTCCTCACTCTATCCAGTTCTTGTAATACCTCCATGTCACAAACACTGCTAACGTTCATTTCACCTGATTGGCTTCAGCTGCCTCTGCAGACCACTGCAGCACAAGGTGCGCCACAATATCAATTATGTAGAACCAAAATGGCCCCCGTTTCCACCCCACCTGCTCGTCATCGCGCAGTCACTGAGAATCTGTCTTGGCTCAATACGCTGCGGACATCAAGGATTACTTGACCTCTAAACTGTGCCAAGACTGCACGTCTGCTACGCTCTCATCAAAGACAGCAAGAAAGAGAAAAAGAGGGAGGCGAGAGAAGAGAGAGAAGGAGAGAGTGAGAGGGAGAAAGAAAGAAGAGAGAACAGGGAGAAGACTTGAAGGGATGGATGAGAGTAGCACAGTGGTGCTCAAAGGGCAAGCTTATCTCTAATTGAGTGCTTTGTTATTAGGCGGCTTAGGCATAAGGACAAATTAGCTTTGCACAATGACCAGCAGCACAGTGACTTGTGATGGGTTTTGTGCGGAGATAGTGGGTGAGGTGCTTAAACAGTCCCAGGATGGCTCTCCTAAACCCCACTTCAAATACGGGAGTGTGGCTTTCCCTTTGATATGAATTTTTCAATGCGCTCTTCAACATTAAACATTTCTCTTCAACATTAAACTACTTGCTGATGCTACATTTTCAGTTTATGGTGACAAAAAAGGCCTAACTTATCAGAGAGTTAGGACTAGATTGAGATGGCAGGACACACGAGGCACATGGCGCATGGTCCTTACTCATATAATTAAACACAGGAGAGTTTTATCTGTGACTTGGACTCCCCTACACTTTGATTTTTGGCAAAAGTGATAAATGACATAACACAGAACAAGTACACAACACAAAACATTAAAAACAGACATTCAAAATATACCAACAATTGTGCGTTAGATAAAATTGACTGAAAAAATGTGAGATCATGTTTTTTGAAAACATTTGAATAGGATGAATATGAAATATTTCACACAGTAGAAAGATACTTTGCACGTGTAACTACATTAAGATTTTGAAAGAGTCAAAATACTGCTGTTCTCTGGACTGGATCTTAAATATGCTCCTTTGACTTGATTGTTTTAAACAACAGGGAGTGCTTTCAATCACGAAATATAAAATGCAAATATTTGTATTTTGCACTGGGGATAGGACTCCTGTGAATAATATACTGCTAGCTTGTGATGCACATTTTCCTGTCTGTCCTGATGAAGCGTATCAAACAGGCCAAAAGTAGAGAAGCACAAGTGGAGCCTCACCCTCCAGGCAGCAGATCCTCCACAGGCCCGAGTGTGTGAGGGCACCAGGGTCCTTCTTGTCCTTGTTGTGGGGGTCGTCCTGCGAGACGTTGGCCGTACTGTTGCAGATGACGGCACGCGAGTACAGCCAGTAGTCCGTGCCGATTGCCACCGTCATCAGGCCGAAGGATGCGAACGCACCCACGATGGTGAGAAGGATCTGAATGCCCTTCTCACACACCATGCCTTCACACAGAGGAAGAGAAAGAAAAAGACACATGTCAGCTAGCTACTTACCCACAACCTTAAACCCATGAGACACAGACACTTTATTGTAAATATTACTTACTGAATCATTCCTGACTATTGCATTTCAGACCAATTTGCACATTACAGAAACACTTATTCAATTGCACATATTGCTTTATACTATGGCTTATGTCTTGTATTATGTCTTAATGTGTGTCATTACGTGTTGCATTCAAGTGGACAGCATAATAAATTTGAACTTGAACTACAACTAAAGGGCCAAACCCTTCCTTCATGGGGGTCATGACATTATCAGTAACCACTGACATAATATGTAAAGATCTCATGCTTCTCTGCTTACCTGACGGCGAGTTTCTGTCCTTCGACTCAATTTTGAAATCTTTTTTTTCCTCGTTAATGAAGAATCGGCTGTCCCTTCAATCCGGGCAGCATCCATCGACTGTCTTCACTCTCTCCCCCACTCCCTCGCACTTTTGCTTTCTCTCTTCCACGCACACACTTCTCGGCCTCTGTCACTCTCCCAATGGAAACAACTTTTGGTGGAAGCTTGTTTTGTAGCTCTTCACGTTGAGCTTCCAATTTATTTGCTGGCCCTGATGGTCATGGCTGTTTGTTAGTTCTATGAAACAGACACACAGGAATAAGGGAAAAAGGGAGTTTGGGGTTAGTTGTTTGTTGTCCCGCCCGCCGCATGGATTGTCTAGCTGGAGTTAATTTGAGTGAAAAAGGCAGCGTTGTCTGAATGAAGTGAAAGGGGGGAGGGCAGGGCGAAGTCTATGTTGTTGCCATGGTTACATTGACTTCCAAAGTCTGGATCAGCATAGAGGGCTAGAGAGCATGATGAAATGTGTATATGTGTGTGTGTATGCATATGTAAGCCAGAGAAGCATGAGGCAGAAGTGTATATGTCTTCAAAAGGGTAAATGAGTTAAAAAATATATATTGAGATGAGTTGAGAAAAAATGAAAGGAGAAACACAAAAAAAACAAACGAGTGGCAGCTGACTGACAGGGTGAAAGATGTCCAGAAAAGGATGTAGAGTGGGTGCAGCAGAAAAAAGAATGATGTATTGAGTCATCCAGTTTTAGCTCCACATCAGGGGAACATAAACAAGAGTATAACTTCATGGTGTCAAAGGAAATAATATTATGCCCACTAAGACATTTTGGTCAAACAAGAGAGGCACAATCACTGCATGTCAGTGCTGGAAAAACCTCTTAACACCACTCTGCTCACTGGGATAAACCATAAAATCACACAAAACTCAGCACCAATCATGCAGCACGCATAATTTAGCAAACATGATTTAGCAAACACAACGCGGCCTCGGTCTAGCCACTTAATATTTCATGATGCAATATGGCACCGTGATCAAAAATAGGTTATATCCTGTTTGTATTGTGGAGGCCTGAGTGTGGATCTGTGGCAGACGGTACAGAGTGTCTCCCCAGACAAACAAACATAGCCTCTTTTTCCACCTAAAAGCATCCAGCTTCCCAAACACATCAGCAATTTCTACAAAGAGTCAGAGTGGATTTTTCTACTAAAGCTCTTTGTGATGTTTAGATGGCTCTACTGTATGCAAACAAAATCCACAACATTTGCAAGACTCCACATACATTCTGGATAAAAATCAGTCCAAATAAATAAATAAATAAATCATATTGGTGTAAATGGTGTTAATAGCTAATTTCTCAATTATTTTAAAGAGTATAACCATAGTACTGTTAGCATCATACCCAGTGTGTCTATACCTGCTACCTGGTAACCAACTACACATGACTATCCAACACCAGTATCAAATGTATAGCATGACACACATACTGCCTGATGAAAAATGCATTAGCATTGCATTTGACATCATAATAACTTGCACATTTTCAAGGAAAGAACGGCAAGGGCCTATTCTGTCTAAATACAAATCCATTCTGTATAAGATGTTATCCACACTTCTGATCAACGCTCCTGCGCCAGACTATCAACTGATATCCTCTCGGCTGTTAGAGAATACATAAATCATACCGCAGGTAAAATGGGTGCTGTCACCCTAACACTGACAAATACAAGGCCACTATTTTGCTGAATTCAGCACAGTACATCAAAGAGTGAACATATTTGGGGCAAGTCAAAGGTTTGCTTTGCATGTATATATACAGAGACAACAGATGATGAAATGATGACATTATGATAATTCCAACATTTTGAGTAGGTGATCTTTTCTTGTTTTTTTAAACAAGCAGCAGAGTTTGACAGTTTTATTATGTGTTTTCCTTCGAAGTAAAAGAGATCTAGATTTTGTTGCTAGCTGGACACTTCTCCTAAATGTGATCATAAGGAGCTCTCTGTGATTATGGTCATCATCACAGTGGTAGACTCATTTGTGAAACAGCAGCAATCTATCAGACAGACAAACACACACACACTCTATCAGATTCTCTCTCGCACGCAAGCACACTGTGTTTCATTATCTCTCTCTTCCCCTCTCGCTCTCTCTCTCTCACACACACTCACACTCACACACACACACACACACACACACAAAGCTGTTGCCTCTGTTGACTCCTGCATAAGTGTTTGAACACATGCTTACCAACACATTGTGTCACGAGCTGATAATTAGTGTTTCACAGTCATCTGATTAACACTGCTGTGAAGGCATGCAGGCAGCATGCCCAGTGGTGGGGAATATATTTATTTATATGATCAGCGCTACCTATGCAAAAAGGCATCAATGCGCAGCCAAATGAGAAATACAACGACTAAGGTAGCTATTGTCCACCTTTGTGTCTACCGCAGTGTTCAGTAGCTTTGTGTCATGTACCATTTATTACTGTGGTAAAATATTAAACGGTCTCTTATTCACTCATTTCAAGTAACTTGTCAAAACATACACCCTAAGTAACCCTTCACAGTAATTTTAGTTTGACAAGCTAAAGCCCAATCGTAAGGACTTAGTTCACAATTACGGGAAACAGATGTGATTATTATAATTTATGAGTCACAATCAGTGCTAAATGAGAGGGCAATCATAGTGACAAAGTGTGTCTATTATGCCTTGGCACTAAGTGTTTGAGAGGAAGGAACAGAGACTCATGTCTGCTTCTGACTGGCAAAGAAACCAAAATTTTCTTTGCACAGACACACTTGTACCTTTCACTGACTAGAACATCTATCAAAGCCAGCTGTACACCCACTGGGCATTATGATAATGATAATGGGGGAATGTTATGATTTCCTGCACAGAATTAAAAAAGCATCCTTGTACATCACACACAACACACCAAACATTATATTCTTTGTTCAAATTCAACAGGTCTATGTACTCTTTGTAAATCTGCGAGTGACCTTTTCATTGAGATATTATTTACTATTGATGCAACACATTTCCAAATTAATTATATCACTACAGTTTTTTTTAATACTAGCCTCTAGATGGGCAGGCACTATTTTAGTTAATCATGGGATTCAAATCAATAATTACTTAATCATTTCTGCTCCATTGCTTGATAAGGAAAATTCTTCCTTATTGCACCTGCAAAGAGATGAATGTGGTATCTATTTTAGTTTACACCCAATGATGTAAAAGAAGCTTTCAGCTGCACAGTAGAAGCCCTGCAAACCTACTAAAGGAGCCAGTGAGCACAGGCCTGTTTCTTGGTGACAGAATGCCTGTTGGCTACGCTGATGCTCCTGTCACTTTGCAACAGTGAACATAACACTGCCTGTAAGGACCAACTCCGAAGTCTAAGAATTCTCCAAAGAAACCTTCCTCTTCCACAAAAGGACATCTTAAAGAATTTCAATAGTTACTGGATCTTCTGCGCAATGATGGGCAACCTGGATTCAGAAGCTAGAATACAGTACCACATATTCCAAATCACCTGGTTCTACCTGTGTGGTTAATACAATTGATTTCACCAATTATCTCTTCCAACTGGCTGAAGTGTTGTGCAATTAGAACCAGCTGATTAAGTGAATGGCTGGAACCAATACATGGTACTGGATTGTAGCATCTAAAGCCAAATCGCCCATCACTGCTACTGAGATCATGTTATTCAATGTGAACCATTCTAATAAGGGCAAAACTATGAGAAATTAACAAATAAATTCATACCTGTCTACGACCGGGACTCAAACCAAAGCACAACAAAGAATGCAACTTCATCACTTCATCCTCAAAGAAGAACTGTAAAAATAGATGCACAGAAACTCCAAAGTATGAAAACTGAGGAGTAAGTGAGGGGGGGGGCATGAATTAGGTATGCTGGATGCACACCTGGGCTCACACACAACTACTTTGCATGCGTGTCACCTTGAGCTGTGTTCTTTCATTATACTCTGGAGAACAACCGATAAAAACATCAACATCAACCTTCCTGAGCGACTGACTCAAAGCCTACTAACAGGGTGCCTTGCCTTTCTTCATTTCACTCCTGTGCACAGTTACAGCTTCTAATGTGCAGCTCACTGTATTAATTTTATCGCAACACAAGCTAAACTGATTAACTACACATCTGCTTGGTATTCATTTAAAAGCCCTTTCAGGTGCTCTTCTTGTTTATTTGTGTTAGCGTCACCCACATGGTAAATTCATAGATCACAGTCGCATTCAAACCTATACGACACAAACAAGGCCTTGTTGTAGTTGTCACATAAATGTCACCATGATTAGTCTAAGTGCCAGTGTGTAATTAGCGCTAACCAAATGCTAACCCTTACATCTGGGCCAAAGGACAGGCCGCACATGAGTGAGCAGCGCGGAGGCTCTCGCAGACAGGGGAGATTGTGCAGGGGAGCCCTGGAGAGGAGAGGTGCGCTGTCTCTTAATATTGCATACCTCAGTACACACACACACACACACTTTCACACAAAGACGCAGCCCTAATAGCTGACAAAAAAAAAACATTTCGGATGGAAAAGCAACTCTGCCATCAAACTTCAGACCCTTAATTACAAAAGCAGCTCAACTCTATCCACGAATGAAGCAAAGCATCTACCTTTAAATGCGTGGTCATTTTTTCTAGTCTAATCCAATCCCTCATTACTTTTCTTTTTTCCAGGTGCATGCATGTGCTGTAACTAATCCATGAGAGTAAAATTGGATAAATGCTTACAGGGATGTAAGTAAAATAAAATGAATCAGAAAACCTGTCCCTGAAGTTACTATAAGACAACTGGTGGAAACATAGATAGAATGCCACTTATATAGAAGTTATTATATAATAATATTATATATGTAATATAAAAGTATTATAACATATATTCTTCTGATATAAATTTATGTAAAAAAATAAAAATAAGACAATAATCATCCTTTGTAACATCCATTGTACCAAACCAAGTATTTACCAAAATAGTAATGGTCTGTTTACAGAAGTTTGTTTCAATTATGTCAATGAAAGGAGACACTATGATACATTTTCTTCCAGACCATACCACACACATCTCCTGGTGCATAAGAGCTTCCAAATCAGTTTTTATCAGCACTGATTAGATTCATTCATACTTAATTCATACTGTGTGGAATACTGGGGTCCACTAGCTACATATCTCTGCAAACTCATCTGAAGGAATTAGAAATGGTGTTTGTAATTCAGATGTTTTTTTGTTTTTTTTTATACCACCAATATTGCAGATGAGCACAATAGTCATATCGTGATATGATTTGTTTTCCTTATAACCACAGTCAACACCACAATGCTTTAGAACATATAAAGGTTACTAAACCCTGTAAAGTTAAATATTACTAAAGGTGTGCTGAAGTAAACTGAGTGAAATGTTGGCTAGTATAATGGATTACTGTTGTACTGTATCAGCTTGGAACAGTATCAAAACATGTCTCATGAGTCTACACACTTCCACAATTCATTCATCAATATATCTTTTTTATCAGTCCATCCATTTCATCCTTCCATCCCACTCATCCTTCTCCATTTGGCCATCTGCCTGGCCCTCCCTCCCTGCTCTTTTTTGCCATGATTAGAACAGAGGGCCCTTACTGACGCCTCCATGCTGCTGCACCTTCACCTCCACCCTTGTCTGACAGGATCTCTGCCCCCTGTCAGGCCCTCAGGTCGGGGCACACATGGCCAGCTGCCCACCCCTCCGGCCATGGCACAGGTAGCATCCGGACACTATGACTGGGAAATGGCCGCAACTGTCACCAAAGTGAAACAAGATGAGCATGAATATTCCATAAATATTAATCGTACATATTTTAATACTGTACAGGGGTCACCTGTGAATTTTAGATGAGCACAATGGTTTTCTAAGTGACGCATGTTAAATATCAAACTGTAATTTGACAGCTTGTGATAAGGTGGTTGAAGATGTAACCTTGAATGTACAATGTGAATCTGATTTAAGTTTTTTCATCGAAGCCTCCAAGCTGAGGCAGCACAAGCTGTCGCTGTCTCAGGAGGCTTAAACGAGTCTAAGAGTTAATTATGAGAACCTCTCCTGGGCTCATCAGACAACCTTAACCCATTCCTTTTCTCTTTCTTCCTTCCTTCTTTCCTCATTCCTAACTAACCAGTTCCTCCTTCACCTATCGACACATCTCCTTATCAGTTCTGTGACAGAACATTGCAAAGTTGGCAGGTTCATGAACATGAGGACCTTCTGTTCTTCTTTTGTGGAGTCAGTTCAGTACAGTTGGCATTAAGTGTAGGAACAGGGCTGTGTTTATCCTTCCTAATGACCTCTGTGTAATAACACAAGTGATATCAGCAGACAGCAGAATGCAAAGGAAGTGCAAGTTGAGTTATGAAGGACTGAAAGAGAGATCGCAAAAGAAAAACGGAAGAGGAAACACCTTAAAAAGCTGCTGAGAATATTAGTTACCACGGACTTATGGACAAGCCTTAATAATTTTCAAATGCAAATCTGGGTATCCTGCACTGTGTTTATATACGTATAACTCTTGCTACTGGAATATAAACATATACTGAAAGAGTGCATCACAGTGTTTCAGTACAAGATAGTGCAGGGTGGCAGACTGCATAGAGCATGGGGTCTCACTGGAGATGTTTTTTTTTTCACCACAGGAAGACAGGTACTGCTGCTATGCTTCAGCAAGGGTTGCACTAGGAGGATGTCACAAATCTTTAGTCCCAGAGAGATGCACAGAGAGCCAATCAGCAGACATTTTCCCAGAGTGAATGGGGCTGATGATGAGGACCATAGAGCCTCATTAACCCCCATCATGTCGAGTTGCCTTTCACTGAAATAGTGTTTCAAAATGCTGAATTATCTCAATGACCACATTTATCAAGAACATAAAAAATCCATTCATCATTGCAGTCATGTGGTGAGAGAGCTGGCTTTGGAGATTGCACTCAAATACCTTACATGTGCTAAGATCATAGACACTGTCACGCCATCGGTGAAGATGCTGAGATAAAACAGCTATGGTTTGGGCAATGAATTGAGGGGAAAGGTCAAATATGGGCAAAGTAAAACATATTCATCAGCTCCAGGATACCACTTACCCAGCCAGGGTACTGATTAGCCACAATGACACTTTAAAGGAATGTGACCCAAGCACAAGGTTTTTTAAGATCTGAGCAACTCTCATAGGTTCTGATATAGTATAAACTTTTTGTAAAGGCCAAGGGAAAGGAGGTAAAACACAATGTTGGATATTAGACCACTCATTTGAAGATTTTACATCGCATAAGCACTGTGAAAGATTTTAAAGGTGTCAGGGCATCCTGTAGAAAAAAAACATAACATTTATGCTGACAGGGTAATGTGTAAGAGCACGGTAATGTAGCTGGAACACAGCTGCTGATACCACATTACACAAATGTTGTATTGAGACCCCGAGATTTCTGTAAGCTTCATGATCAGCTTCATGGCATTGCCAACACTGAATGTGCTGTAAGCCACACACTCTGCTATGTGTTAGGGCCACATTAGTATTGTTTTTATTTAGGCAAAAAAACCTGTGTCATGTGCTACATCTAACCCAACATCGTATTGTAGATTACGGAAATAATGATAGTTGTTAAAATTGTGAGGCAGAGGGCCTCTTGACAACCTGACAAAAGGCTGCATGTTCCAGGTCATGTGGTCTGCTATGAATGAAACATACAGGGGAAAACTCCTACTGCGAATGCTACACAAAGCTACATTTCAATTCACTAAAAACCAACGAGAAGCGTTTTTAAAATGCCATTTGTGTCCACTCAAAACCATCAGTGTGTGGAAGACGCGTACAGAGCAGACTTGTACACCGATGCGGACTGCAGTGCATTTATTAGAGGCCAACTACCGTAGAGCCTGAAGCTCTCCACGGGCTGAAAATGGATGCCCGGTACAGTACACGCAATGAACGGAGACACACCAATCATTTTCGAACACTTTGTTTTGAAATCTTCTTGACGACTCCAAATTTGCCAGCGAAAGAAGGAAACGTCGTAACAATCGCAAGCATCTGTTTTTCAGTCCACACAGCCGATTTAGTTTGCATGCTTGCACATGCATAATGAATATAAGGCGTTCGTTGATTTGCAGCATCAGGAATGCATTTGGCCATTTAATTACATAACTCGATGATTCCTCGGGTCGCAAAATTTAAAATTACCCATGCTGGAAAGGATGCGAATGGCAGCGACTTTTACGAGGAATCAAAAAAAAATCTAGTTGAGCTTGCATTTTGTCACTGATCGCATAGCCTAGCACTCCTAACATACTAAATGTACACCTGAATGAATCCTGCCCCAGCTTGTAGGCAGCGAGGGCAGAAGCATCGTATAAGAAACAAACGATTGCTATTTAAGGAACTCTTACCAGTTCAGTTGGTATTTCGGAAACCTTTTCGAAGAACGTCGGACTCCCAGAAGGAGATGAAGACAGAAAAGAAAAAACGAGGGGGTGGCCGAAATATCGATAGGATGAGTGAGTCTCGGTTCTGACCACAGAGTTATCCGCTTTGGAATTATACCGCCAAGTCTTTACATAAAATATAAATTACTCATATGGCGGTGTGGTTTAGAGCCGATATACAGCGCACATGCGGACACGTCACTCGAACACGAATTTGTCTACAGTCCATGTAGCCAATGCGTGCGTATCCTCAGTGAAATGCTTGTCCCCCTCCCTTGCCGTTGCGCTTCCCTGTCTGACGGTCCGTTTCTCAACCACTCTCACACTGAGACATCGACGTAAGCAACTTGTCGCATCCCAACTCTTAAATGATGCTAAGGGAAATCATTTCGTAGTCATATACCTAACAAACACTGTCTTTGCTTCCTTAGATGCAAAACATCACCCTTGGCTGGCGCGTCAAACATTTTCGGAAACCAATCGTTCAAAGCATGATTACTGGAGCGTACACAAATTGTGTGTGTGTGTGTGTGTGTGTGTGTGAGAGAGAGAGAGAGAGAGAGAGAGAGAGAGGGAGGGAGGGAGGGAGGGAGGGAGGGAGAGGGAGAGTATGTGTTTCTGATTGACAGCAATGCACGGTTATTGCAGCAATCGTTTTCGTGGTTTCTTTTAACGGACTTAAGATTTCTCAAGGAGGTTGGTCGGCTGTTTTTTTTTTTTTTTGTAGTGAAGTGCAGTGTGCTCCTGTCGGGGCAAGAACTGTAGTATTGGAGTTCCGCAGAGAGAAGGGGGGTGGGGGGAGCGAGTGAGAGAGAATGCAAGAAATGGTAGGAAAGCAAGCATCAGAGATTAAAGAGGTTGACACCAAACGATTCCTCAACGGATGTTTCTTCTCCTGCAGCTCTCTCAGCTTAGTCCCCGTCATTTCCACCCTGACTGTTCACCACAACTGGACATTCCTGTTGCCTAGCCTTGTTGACGTCGGTATGCAGATGCGAAGAGACATCTTGGGATGTGGAAGCACCCATGCAGTGGGGTAACTGGCGAATTAGCTTAGGTTGGACTGTAGGGGGCAAAAATAGAGGGAGGCTGGTATTTAAAGCTGGTAATTGTGTAATCATTGCAGGATTTCAAATGAAAAAAAAAATGGTTTTGCGTTACTATAATGTGTCATTCGGCAGCCGTCATTAACGAACTGGCAAAAGTAACACCAAGTACGAGAGAGACTAAATTGAGATTCTTCAGTGCACTATGACCTTCACTGCTTTCCACCGACCACCCCCGCCCCCCTCTTTGTCGCTCACTCGCTCCATCACTCTCGCATGGAGCCCGAGCTGAGAGGGACTAATGCAGAGTGACAGCCCTTTCATGCATTAATGGTGATGGTGAAAAGAGAGATTCACTCAGTCCTAGAGTGGTGCACATACACAGACTTGCGCGCGCACACACACGGTCACAACCACAAATCCAGACATATGCACAATGCGCACATTTTCACTGGCACATTTTCAAAGGCAACTCTCAAGCCTAAACTGGCCACTTTTCTGCAGACCCCAGACTCAAAGGCTGACATACAAACACACTTCCCTCTCTTTCTCTCTCGGTCTTTTATTCTCTCTCTCTCTCTCTTCCAAGCTCATATTTTATCCACATAGCAAAACCTTACATAAGCTCACATTTTCTTCAAACATCAGAAATGCCCCCCACCCCCACCCCCCCACACACAGATTGTATGCTCATCAGCATCCCATGCATACACACATATAAAGGCAATATTGAGTTGAACAGAACACAACAGAAAACAATTGTGTTTCAATAAATGGCGAAAGAGACACTCAATCTAAAGTGTCTCTTCATGAAACTACAGCATCTTCCCGGCCACTTTGTCTCAGAACACAATGTCTGAGTTGCCATGGGACACACTGTACAGCTGCTCCCCAACAGGCAGGCATGCAGTGAATACATAAGCAAATACACATACACATGTATACAGAGAGAGAGAGAGAGAGAGAGAGAGAGCGAGAGAGAGAAAGAGAGGGACACACACACTGACACTCGCATGCACACACACACACACAAACACAATAGCTTTGATCAATTTGACTGTGTGTATTGCCCTTGGGTTATGGTAGCCTGCAACGCCATTTAGGCAAGTTTAAATAAAGGAACAGTGTTTCAATATAACAACTAAAAATAGTGCTGCAATGCAGATCAACCATACAGCACCAAAGCCACACTGAGACACTATCTGAAGTAGCTGCTTTTGCCCAGTAATGCACTGTCACATCCCATGCATACACAGGAGCATGGCGTACATGGATAAGCAGGGATAAGGTGATGCAGGAGTGAGCATGTAACAAAAAATGCCTGGCAATGCACAGGCAAGTGCACTCCAGTGCTAGCTTTCTCTGTGTCTCTCGCCCTTGCATTCCCTCTCTCTCTCTCTCTCTCTCTTTCTCTCTCTCTCTCTTGCTTGGAGTTCAGCACAGTGTGCACTGCATTATAATAAAGCTCTGCAGTGAGTCAACCCTGTCTATATCCAGTCTCTACTCAGTGTCAACACAAAGCACTGCATCAAAGAGCACACAATACCCTGCACATAACCAGACAGACACACAAGGAGACACACACACACACACAGACACACACACACACACACACACACACACACACACACACACACACACACACACACACACAAGCAGACACACACACAAACACACAGGCACAAACACATGTGCATACAGAGTACAAGAGTACATACTCACACCCATTAACTCACTTACTCAAAGGAGCGACATGATGATGTAATTGGCAAATCAGGTGAGAGAGACAGAAAGAGGGGGGGGGGGGGGTGTATGACTGTGTTAATCACGTATACTCACAGTCAAAGGGAGCACATCACATCACTGATGTTACAAGCACAAGCTGCCAGAAAAGGCATCAGGTGTTGGCACTTGAGCCAAAAGCAACAGCACCTCAGCCAAAAGCACACACACACATACACACACACACACCTTCCTTCCGACACACAAACACATTGGAGAGCAGGCTGTAGGATACACTGACAGTCTTTCAAATTCTAACTCACTCAGAAGTGTTACAGTACTGACAGACTAAAAAAATTGCTTCAGCACCATGGACAGAGCCCTGAACTCTGTAGCAGCACATATCCACCAGATGGCGCAAAAGAGGTGAAAATACACTGTAGACTATAAATAGTCGGTAGGGGGTGCCATCTCCTGTTCTGTGACCGTTCACTCCCTCTCACCACGAAAATCAGATTCCAAATACATTCTCCCTGGATAACTGACAGGACTATAGTCCACAAATTAGAAAGGAACACACTTAAATAGAGGTTTTTATGTGCAAGTTGTTAAAGAAACTCTTCAACAGAAGAAGTTAGGTAAAATTATGATTTGTCTATTAATGACACAGATGTTTGGGGTTGTACACTGCTTACCTTATTATTAAGATCCAGTTCAATAAGCTGCATGAAATTATCAGTTTGCACTTTGTTGTAAAGCACGTAAAGTGCATGCTTTATTATTTTTATTAAAAAAAACATATAAAACCTGTATATGATTTACACAGTGAGAAGGGCTTTGTTAGCTTTGTTATGTTTCCTGTTGTGTCTATCATGTAAATCACTGTGGCAAAGTTTCATCCATGATAACATTGTGGATATTTTTTTAAAATGTGGATATGTGTCATTTGTATTATTACGGTTTCATTACACACAGTCTGTGATTCATCCACATTATTTATACATATACAAATGGGTGATTTATTTCCAGTTTCAATTTGTACAAGTCTAGTTCATTTGAAAATGTTGTCTCATTCTTGTGTTTATAAATGTACATGTTTACGGCATACATAATTATATCTAAAAATTACTCTTGTTTTCAGCACTAATAACAACAGCAGTAGTGGTGGCTTTTACATGAAATGCAAGTCATATTCCTGGCCTTACATATGTAACAATAGAAACCATTATATTATTCACATGAATGCACAAGGATATTAAGAAATTAAAATGAAAGCATATTCATATGTTTATATACAATTATGTACACTATGTCTATAATTACTCTAAGAATAAAATCACTGTGCGTTTGTGTGTGTGTGTGTGTGTGTGTGTGTGTGTGTGTGTGTGTGTGTGTGTGTTTTATGATAGAATTCAGTTTAGTTCATTAGTTTTGTGCAACAAAGGTCTCTTCCAAGCTGATATCAAAGTCAGGTATCTCTCTACAGCAGCCTTCTCACAAACAGGCATCCTCTCTGCCTGAGCTTTATCTCCATTACATTTAACGGTACCTCCTAAATCTCTCTTGAAGTTTCCTCCCACAACAATAAATCACTTGATTGTCCCCCATATAGGTATCCCTGCCCAACCCTCCCACCCCAAGTCCTTTATCCACTGTCCTTTCTTCCCCTGATTTACCCCTTTCATCCATCCCTCTCCTTCTCTCTGTCTCTTTTCCCCTCTTCACATTCCCTTCCCAGTGGATATCCTTGACTCCTCTCTCTGTCCTAGAGTTCATTCTTTCTGTGTCTGTGGCCATGGAGTGGCTCTCCCCGGCCCTAGCAGGGGGAGGCCCCCATGCGCATGTGTGTGTGGTAGTGGGGAGGGCCTCCGGCGGTCGGGGGCATGGAGAGGGGCAGGGTCTGGGAGCCTCCGGGCCCATGTGCGGAGGGGTGCAGCGGGTGGTTGAGCTGGTAGCTGGACCCCAGGGATGGGCCGGAGGCGGAGGTCAAGCCGGATGGGGCGCCCCCCTGCTGGGGGTTGCTCTTGGGTGGGGGGGGCGGTGTCTGGTTGAGCTGGATGGAGATGTCGCTGGAGACCTCAGAGGTGCTGCGCACGCGTTGGGATGGCGGCCAGGACTCCGGGTGGAGGTACTGCCCGCTGTAGTCGCTACAGTCGGACAGGCGGGGGCGGTAGAGAGCAGGGTGTGGCCTATACATCTCTTCTTCAGCATAGCGCTTCATAAACAGATAAACAGACATCACGCCAGCCCCCTAATGAAAAAGAAAATCGAGAGTCTGGTTAAACAAACATCAAAAGCAAAGTGCTCTGTACAGAAGAAGTAAAAACGGTGGATGAAGGGCACTCTCGGCAGAGAGATCCTTGAGAGGGGTAAGACTGGAGGGCAGACAGAGTGGACGAGAGTGAAAGAAGCATTGATGTGCGAGCTAAAAAGTGGAAGAGATGAGTGGAGAAATGAGGTTGTGGATGAGGTCAAATCAGGCAAGCACAGCGTCACCATGCCAAATTGCTTTGGACATTGCAACACATTAGAGGCTACACTGCTGACAAAGAGGATGTATCTAAGACCAAATGTGAATGTGTGTGTGTGTGTGTGTGGCTGTCTGTCTGTCTGTCTGTCTGTCTGTCTGTGTGTGTGTTTTTGTGTGTCTAAGACCAAATGTTAAGGAGTGTGTGTGTGTGTCTGTGTGTGTGTTTCTGTGTGTATCTAAGACCAAATGTGAATAAGTGTGTGTGTGTGTGTGTGTGTGTTTTTGTGTGTGTCTAAGACCAAATATGAAGGTGATTGTGTGTGTGTGTGTGTGTCTGTCTGTCGGTCTGTCTGTCTGTTTTTGTGTGTGTCTAAGACCAAATATGAAGGTGTGTGTGTGTGTGTGTGTGTGTGTGTGTGTATGTGTATGTGTGTGTGTGTGTGTGCGCGCGCATGTGTGTGCATGTGTGTTAGTGTGTGTGTGTGTGTGTGCGTGTCTGTGTGTGGTGTATGTGTGTAAGACAGAAAGACAGAGAAAAAGAAAAAGAAAAGACAGAGAGAGAGAGAGAGAGAGTCACAGCATCCGAAGGATATCTAAAGCAATGAGCAACAGAAGGGGGACGATAAATGGAGACAGAGCAAAAGACACAGCGAGGAGTGCAACTGAGATGATATGTGATCTGGTTGTGACAGAGAGAGCGAGCGGTGCTCCATAATCAAGAAGCCCCTCCCAGAACGCCTGATCTGCAGCCACGTCAGTGTGGCGCTCAGAGCCCTCAGAAGGAAACCATGTCCAGACACATGAGGGAAGCTGAGTGTATGTGTATGTGTGTGTATGAGAGAGAGAGAGAGAAAGAATCAGACAGAGAGAAAGAGAGAGAAACAGAGTGTGTACGTCTGTGTGTGTGAGAGAGAACTGTTCAACCTCCCCCTAATTTTTGGCTGTTTTTCTGACATCTGGAGCCAAGGGTACATTACAACCATATATAAGAATGGAGATCAATTGGATCCCAATAACTTTAGCTGCACTTGTGTGAACAGTAGTCTGGGGAAGGTGTTTGGCAGCATCCTTAATGATCGGATCACAGTCTTCCTTAAGGAGCACAATGTCCTGAGCAAAAGCCAGATTGGATTTCTCCCAAATTTCAGCACTACGGACCACATTTACACCCTACAGACCCTAATAACTAAATGTGTAAACCAAACAAAAAAAGGAAAAATATTTGCCTGTTTTGTTGACTTCAAAAAAACAATTTGACATGACTATAACTATAGCTATAGTTTATATACTATATAAACTATAGCTATAGCAAACTATAGCAAAGTAGTGTAGGGAGTAAAGTATACAATGAATAAAGGAAATGTATTCGAAAAACAGAAATTCTGTGAAATTGGCAAGAAAATTACAAAGCATTTTCCTCAGAGCAGAGAAGTCGGGCAGGGCTGTAACCTCAGTCCAACACTATTCAATACCTACATCAATGAGTTAGTGGTGCAGTTGGAACAGTCTACAGCTCCTGGCCCTACTTTACTTGACAAAGAAATGAAATTCCTTCTCTATGCAGACTTGGTGCTGATGTCTCCCACTGCACAGGGACTACAGCAGCACCTAGACCTGCTAGAGAATTACTGTCAGAACTCGGCCTTGACAGTAAACTTAAAAAGGCAAATATTAGGATATTTCAAAAGAAACCCAGATGTCAGGAACTCCGATACCAATCTAAGCAGCACCGCCCTAGATCACACGATGCAGTACACTTACCTTGGCTTAACCATGACTGCTTCAGCATGGCAGTGGATGCTCTAAAAGAAAAAGCTCACAGAGCTCTATATGCCATAAAAAGAAATCTCTGAAACATAAACTTACTTAGGATTTAGTGCAAAATATTTGACTGTGTAATTCAGCCTATTGTGCAGTATGTAAGTGAAATATGGGGTCCACCTAGTGAACACAGCCACACTAGATGGGACAAGCACCCTATAGAACACCAACCAATGCATGTAGAGCATAATTGGGTAGATTTCTATTGGCGTTCAACATACAAAAGAGAACTCTAGAACTCTGGATGCGTCTTCAAACAAGTCCCACAGACACACTGCATTTCATCGCAGAATCCTGTAAACCAGCTTATACTGAGACTAACCAATCCCCACCTTACACATACTAACAATTTCTCTCATACAAGCACTGCTTTCAAAACTCAATGTCAACAAAACTGTCCAAACATCTAAACAAAAATATCTCGGACACTGGCAAAATGAAACAAAATCCCAAAGCAAATTAGAATGTTGTAGAACAATCAAATCCAATTATGAATTGGAGGAATATCTCTTTACTGTCAGAGATATAAAGCAGCAGCAGATCCTGACCAAATACAGACTCAGTGACCACAGCCTCACCATAGAAAAAGGCAGAGTAAGGCAATCATGGCTGCCAAGAGAACAAAGGGTATGTGATCACTGTACAACAGGTGAGATCGAGACAGATGTGTACTTTCTTCTTCAATGTGAAAAATATTCAGTTATAAGGTAAACATACTTCAATAAATTCACACACCTTATCCCAGGATTCCAAGATCTGTGTGAACAGGAATTGCTGTCTGTCTTACTTGGATAGCGAGAACAGACAGCAGCTCTTGCTGCCAAATGTGTCACTAAATGCCATAAAGTAAGAGACAGTGGGTAGACAACATCAACACACACACACTAACACATCATCATTTATACACACAGACCCCATCCACACATGCACAGACACACACACACACACACACACACACACACGCACGCACACACACACAACATGTATGTTTGTGTAAGAAGGAAGATAGAAGAAGAAAGAGTGTATGTCTGTGTGTTTGTGTGTGTGTGTGTGTGTGTGTATATGAATAAGAAAGAGAGACTGAGAGAGAAAGCGAGAGAGAAATGTGTGTGTGTTAAGCACGCCCCCTCTCCACCCACAGCTGGTTGATAGAGTCTGACGGTGCTGGCCTCCTGCTGACTCAGGGGAGTCGTGATTTCGGCTCAAACTCCCATTCTGCCAGATCTGCACTTCGTCAGAGCGCGCGCACAAAATGGGTGACTGGCAGGGAAGGGGGAAAAGGGCCTCTGTGCCTCTTGGCCTGAGCAGCTATAGTTGCGATCGGGCTGCATGTTAATTATTATCTTGGCCTGGCTGCACTGCAATCGTGTGGCCAATTCCACTGAGGGAGGTGAGAAAAAGTGAGGGGGGAGGGGTGGGGGTGAATTTACTGGGAATAAAATAAAGGGGAAGGGGGTGCAGGTCTGCCGTCATTATGGGATTAACAGGAAGTCAGTTGACTCAGTCAGCAGAACCACATAACTTTATTCCGTCTAAAAATCTACCCTAGGGCCTTCTGTAAAAATGTCAAGGGGCATTAGGGACCAGCCTAAGCATAATAAACAAATACAATAAAATAACCTTTCCCATTCTGTGGACAGTAATGGTGAGGTATTTTTGCTGCAAGTATGCACTGGTGGGATTCTTAAAGCCATGACCATAGCAGAAGTGTGTACTACAGAAAGTGTCATGCACATGGATAATGTCAGCAATTAGCCAGATCACCCAAACTGTGCAGTCAGCCATCTGCAAAACCAGTGGCAATGTCTTAAATGCTAGTAAATGCAACTAACATGTTCAACCAGCCCCAACACTGCTTATTCCCGTATCATACATTATACATAACCCAGATGTCCACCTACGCTCATGCTAAAATAGCATTTAAAATGCTAGTTTCTTTGCTCGCTTGAAGTCAATTATAAACTATACATTAACAATTTATCTCATGGGTTAGACAAAAAGTTAAATTAAAATTAACTTTCTCAATGCATTCAGGGTATTGGGGGTAAGAGGTCTTTCTGAATATCCACTAAGCCAGTGACTGCCAAACTGGGGTAATTTGATCAGTTTTAGGGGATATATAAAATTAATTTCTAAATGGGCTTTCAGCTCTCACCAGCATAAATATATAGTTCGGGTACAGACTTCCAACGGCATGTTGAAAAAGACCTTACATTTAATGTACAACCAAACTGCAACTACATTGTTATGTACTGTTTATGCAGCAATAACTATGCAAACATATTCATAGCAAGCAGACCATATGTATGTAGGACATATAGTGTCTCAGGGGGTGTGCGGCAGTAAAAAGTTTGGGATGAAATGCACTAAGCACACAACCAGGACAATATGGCCGCTTTCTAAATTTGTGAGTACCCTCATTTTTTGAGTTATATAGAAATATGTTAAGATTGGGTCACCTATTGCCTGCATACACATGAGGGTGATGTCCCCACAAATACCTGACCCCACCTCATTTTCACCCCTCCCCTCTGACCTCTTTGAGGAGGAAGCTGCTGGCAGCGAAGGCAAAGGACCAGCCATAGTGGTAGTTGAAGAACAGCTCAGGTTCCCGGGGCCTGTTCATCACCTCATCGTTTATACTGGAGATATACAGCACAAGACCCACCACAAGACTCAGCCCTGAGAGGGAGACAGAAAGAAAGGGAACGAGAGAGATAGAGACAGACAGAGAGACAGAGAGACAGAGAGACAGAGACAGCATCCAGTTATAAAAAAAAAACAATGACAAGAAGGCACTGACAAATAAATAATTAATTTGAACTGAACTGCATGTGCTGGTGTTCACTTCAGAGAGACAAAAAGCCTAAGAGAGACAGAGAGAGAGAGAGAGAGAGAGAGAGAGAGAGAGAGAGAGAGAGAGAGAGAGAGAGAGAGAGAGAGAGAGAGAGAGAGAGCAGGGACCTTGTCGTGGAAACATGTGGGCATCAGAAAACCTGGCTGCCCAAAGAGGAAAGAATATGTGGTCACTGCCAGACAGGAAAGGTTGAGACAGAGGAGCAGTTTTGTCTTCACTGTGATAAATATAAAGCCATAAGATAACAGCCTTTCCCTTGTTTTTAAATATATCACCCTAACTTTCATACCATAGGCATATATGGAAAACTATCTATCCTCATAACCTAGAACTCTATGACACATAACCTAATATCATTTTATGTTATTTATGTCTATAGAGGAAAAATGTCTTGCAGTGTTCTGTTCATAGCATACACTCATCTGTACACTATGTTCTTTTTTGTACACCTGTATGGACAATGCCCAGCATAAATGAGTGAAATGTAACATTTTATGCAATATGTCAATAAAAACAAACGATATTTACAAAATGGGTACAGGCTAAGTTTAATACAGCATCTGTTGAAATTTTGACTTAAAACAAAGGTTAATAATATAACTCAGATGGCATATTTTTCAGTTTTAGTCAAATTAGAGTGGTGCAAAAATGAGTACACCCCACTGTAGGTCACCCCACTGTAGGTCACTGTAGCAAAGCTACATTTTAGGCTCCCAATGTGTAATTGAACAAGCATTCAACCACAGGTGAGTCTAATTAGTCATTACACAGGTGTTCATTAGGCAGTTGGCTACAAAAGGGTGTTACCTAAAGCAAAACCACCCCTTCCCATTTCCTGCTGTCTGCAATGGCACCACAGGGAAGAGAAATGACACCAGATCTGCGAAAGAAAATCATTTCTTTACACCAGAAAGGTAAAGGCTACAGGAACATAAGTAAAGCCTTACTCATTAGTAAGAACACAGTTTCAAAAGTAATTCAAAATAACTGCAACCATTGCATGTCCAGGTCAACCATAAAAGTTAACACCATGACAGGAGCATCTTGTGATGAGAAGGGTTGAAGAAAACCGGCATGCAAGTTCCCTGCAATTATCTAGGAAAGTAGAAAGTGCAACTGCAGTGACTCTTTCTCGTGACACCATACGCCGTACAGTGCAGAGGAATGGCATGCATGGGTGTCGTCCTCGAAAGAAGCCTCTCCTAAAGCCCCGTCACAAGAAAACCCATCTAGAGTTTGACAGGGCCCATGCCGACAAAGATGAACGCTACTGGGACTCTATACTGTGGAGTGATGAGACCAAAATCAATCTTTTTGGATCCAATGGCTTCAAAACTGTCTGCCATTGCAAGGGTGAGAAATACAAAGAAAAGTGCATGGTGCCCACAGTGAAACATGGAGGGGGTAGTGTCCTTATGTGGGGCTGCATGAGTGCTGCTGGTGTTGGGGAGCTGTATTTCATTGATGACATCATGAATTCAGAAATGTACTGCTCTATGCTGAAAACTAAGATGCTTCCATCACTTCTTGCCCTTGGTCGCCGTGCCCTTTTCCAACACGACAATGATCCTAAGCACACATCTAAAGCCACTGCTGGCTTTCTGAAAAGGAACATGGTGAAAGTGATTCCGTGGCCAAGTATGTCACCTGATCTGAACCCAATTGAACATCTTTGGGGAATTCTAAAGAGACAGGTTGAGCATCACTCTCCATCCAACATCCAATCTCTGAAAGAGGTCATGCCTAGAAGACTTGAAGCTGTCATTAAAAATAATGGAGGCCATACAAAGTACTAGATGTACTAAATTTAGTAGTTTTTGTTGTGGGGTGTACTCATTTCTGCACCACCCTAATTTCAGTAAAACTGAAAAAATGTAATCCAAGTTATATTATTACCGTTTTTGTTCAAGTTATAAGTTAGGATGTTATAAAAAACTTCATCTGTAAATATTTTGGCAATATTTTGTTGTGTTTTCATTTAAATATTGTATAAAATGTCACTTTTCAAAGAGGGTGTACTCACTGTGTTCAGTTTTGAGTTTGAGAGGGAGAGATAGAGAGAGAGAGAGAGAGAGAAAGAGACTGGGAGAGGCAGTGCAAGGACACAGAACTGAGAAGTGCTATCTACAACTGTGGATATCCACTGAAAGCTGTGTATTTAATTGGGTCCCAGTATAGAGGCAAATGCATAAACCATGCCTCTGTCAAACAACAGCACATGCTATAGCAGTGTGGCATGAATAAATGACAGTTTCACATTGTGTGCTGTGTTTGCAGGAGGATGACAAGGTAAAGAAAAGGTTTGAGGAGCTCTGTCAACAAGGAAAAAATCAAAAACAACATGCACAGTTTGTGTATTAGGACAACAAGCAGAAAGCTAGAGGTAAGAAAAAAACTTGAGATACTGGGTTAAAAATTGGATAGAAGACTAGGATGTGAAGGGAGAGATAAAGTGAGTGTGAACTCAGAATATATTACTGCGATATAAATGACTACACCATGTCACTGGGTCTATGCTCATAGCCCCTGTCAGTGCTGCAGATCTGCAATACTAACCAGGGTCCATATTTACAAGGAATTGTATCTTAGCACTAAGAGGGCTCTTTAATCGTTGCTATCTAAAACTTATTCACAAAGCTGCTTAGACCTACATTTAGTCAGGAAAAATGACAACTGTTAGGATAAAATAAAAGCTCCGTTGCTGTGGTCTCATGTACGACCCTGCTTGCATTTAAATCTGTGATTGGTTAAAGAGTGCCAGATTTGTGCAGGTACGCATGTGCTGTGTTCCTGTGGGAGAGAGTGACGATGGCGATCACAGGCTACAAATGCAATGGTGATGGGATAGCTACACTGTGGATTGACAAAGTATCTATGTGCCATTTTTAAATGCATTCATGATTGCACATTTGCATAGATAAGAAGTAGACTAATTGATACTGATTATAAATAAAGTGTACATACACTTCAACAAGGCTTTTGGTGGTGTTACTGCATTCCTTCCAAGTGGCATATTTATTCCCTGATGATAGATACCTCAAATATATGATTCCACATGTGCATTGCGATTACGGATGTGCATTGCTATTACTGCTGCCTTCAGATGTTTAATGAATTGGTCTTAGTGAGTTAAGAGTCCTCTGGGCTACTTGCAAGCTGAGTTTCTCCTAAATTCGCCTGATAGGAGCTACTTTTATCCACAAAATTCTTTTCTGAATATGGACCCAGAGCGGTAGGCAGCCTGAGGTTTGTTCTGTTAGAGTTTTGTGCTACTGTTCTTTGCTTCAACCTCTGCATTTAATCAGGTAGACCACTTATCTGACCATTGTGCAAATAAGAATAAGCAGGTTGAATGAATGGATAAACCAAATCAGTGGGAGGATTTTTTTCTGAAGCTGGGGTCTCTGGCCTATGGGTTTACAACATGGGTTTACAATCCCTGGTTATTAAACCATGATGATAAGTAATTGGGATGGTAGGCTGGCACTCAGTAAAGATGTCTGTCAGCTTTTTTAGTGGCACAGTCCCTTATCTGTTTGAGCTCAACAGAGATGCACATATTTCACACAGGATCATCCCCAGCCAAAGGTGAGCATTTCAGAGGGCTGGTCTATGCATCTTACATGGCAAGCCACAATATACTTCAGCAGAACACTCCATCCACCATCTGGTCCAAAAGCACCATTAGATATTATTCTAAATAGTGTCATGTAAGAAAGGCTATTGCCATCTTGTGGTCTGAATAGTTCACTACAAGATGAGTCGTGTCAGATGAATAGGTCACTCGACAGCGCAAGACTGCAGCATTAAGCTTTTGCCTTTCATAACAGACCTAGGGGAATACTCCTCACATGGTCTTAAAACTGCTCACATGCTGGAAATGGAGCAGCCTGCATAATTAGAGAAGATCAGAACAGAACCCTGCAACTTAAGTTCAAAGGCCTAATTAGGTCCAAATAACTACTTTTGGTGATAGATGTTTGTAATTAGGGTTCTTAACGATACTGGAAGTAAAAAAAAAAGATTTATGGGGAAACAGCATTAGATAATAGCTTAGCGTTTTAGTATGACATGAAAAAAATACCATGTGTACTTTATACATAAATAAAAACAACTACACTGCATATACATTTTTAAAAAGATGGTTAAAACAACACTACCTTTCATTGGTCTTATTCATTACCTTCTTCAAACTCTGAATATTTTAAGAGCAATGATTGGCAGGCGAGTGAAGGCCTGACTGGGGAAAGAGTTGTGTAATACCTGAGAGGATGAAGAAGATTCCAGAGACGAAGGCTAGGATGGTGCGCTGTGGGCGGATGTGTCCAATGTTGCTTATGACGAAGGCAGTGAAGACGAAGAGCAGGGACACCATAGGGAATGGCGTAGCTGTTCGTACCATCTCTAACAGAGCACAAGGACATTACAGCGTTATGGTTTAAATAATGATGTGTGTGTGTGTGTGTGTGTGTGTGTGTGTGTGTGTGTGTGTGTGTGTGTGTGTGTGTGTGTGTGTGTGTGTGTGTGTGTGTGTGAAAGTAGCTATTAATTATGCATGTAGGTTCCATGACTAGCAGTACTAACAGGGAGAATTGAAACACACATGATGGTGTTACACTAAGTCTACACTATGTACCTTTTTTGCCAGTGTTTTTCTATGATTCAGGGTTTTCCTTTCTGTTAGTCATCAACCACTGTTTATTCAGAGAGAACTGATTTAACATGAAGCTCTTTTACAGCAACCATAGTCTAATACTGACATTATAGTTGACTGAACAATGGACATTCTGTTCTGTAGAGAGAAACATGACCTTATTCTGTATAAAGCACCCAATTTAATTTTCACCTTCTTTGTGAGTTCAACTACATGCGTTTTAAAAGGCAACTTGTCATCTAACCAAATGCCAAGATATTTGTATTCAGCAACTTGCTCAATTTGTGTTCCATTTAGGGGGCAAATTCTGGTGGCATTCGAATCACACTTTCTTGATTTAGAAAAAATCATGAACTTGGTCTTAGATTAATTTAAAACCAATCTGAAACGTTTTAAGGCATTTCAAATAAAGTCAGAAGCACAATGAAGATATGATACCGCTTCCTCTATAGATGTTGTACAAGTATACAACATTGTATCATCTGCAAATATGGGCTTTATAGTGGTACAGTAGTTATTTATGTACAATGTACACAATAAAGGGCCCAAAATTGAGCCTTGTGGAACCCCTTTTCTTCAATATAATGCCTTTGAAGTTATACATGTGACACTGACACAATTGTGTTCTATTGTGTTCTTACTGTCTACAGCTGTAGCTATATTTTACAACGGCAGTACCTGCTGTGACAGTGCTGTTCATTTACAAAGGATTCTAACAATTTCGCTAAGCATGGAAGCTTGGCAATGGGTCTATAGCAGTTTAAATCATTTGATTCTTCCCCTTTATGTAAGGGAGTTACCGATGCTGGTTTCCAGACTTTAGGTATAAAACCAGAGAGGAGTGCTAAATTAAAGATATGAATCAAAGGTTCAGCAATGACGGGGCAGATACCTTTAGGAGATGGGAGTTTAACTGATCTGGACCCACTCAGTTTTCATGCACTTTGAATGGCATAGTGCATAGATGGCCTCTATGATATAGAAGACTAATTTAATGGCCTGAATGAAAATGAAGTGAGGCCTATTTGAAAATAAAAACTTATCCTGCATGCATCCAGATCTCTAATGTAACATCTATGGGCCTACCACTATGTTGATCAAACATTGTACCACATTTGACAAAACAATCATTTAAGGCATTACAAATTTCATCTGTTTCATTTATAACTTTAGAATGCACCATAATTTATTGTGGGAGTGTGGATGAAGGAACACCCTTAAGTGATTTGACCATTTTCCAGATATTTGCTGAATTACTACCACACACATAAGGGTTGTTTAAGCAACAACTGGAGGATTTCATATTAGATTGTGTAGATTCTATGATCAATTGAGTAAGCTTTAACTCATTTGCATATGCCTTTTAGGTCATCAAAAGCAGGAGACATCAAGTCAAGGTTAAAAGCCCACTAAGGTGACTGCTTCAAAACCAAGGAAGTTATAATTATAATTATATGATATTGTATTTTTGTTTTTATTTTAGCACTACTTCTATTTCTACCTTCAAAATCAAGATAGAAATAGACGCCAGTTTCTTTTATAAAAACAGAAAAGGATTTCTATTTCCATCCATTTCTAAACCTGAAATAACTTCAGTGTTATCCATATTTTTTGTCTGGCTCAGCACTTTTGCAATATAGCAGTATGTAGAACAACATCTGTGAACAAAAGAAGCACAGACAGGCAGCACAGTTCTATCCAAAACATGACTAATAACATATAGGCTAGCAAACAAAACAAAGCTCCACATGTGTATGATACACAAGTGTGGTGCATCAGTTATATTATGGATGACCTACACTGATGGGCAACCTAGCTTCAGAAGCTAGAATCCACTTCAATGTCTGTGAAGATTCTCATTCATGGTAGTCAAAACAGCTAAGTTGTATGCAACTGGACTTCTTTTTGGAGCTTTAAGACATTTCACCTTGGACAGAACAAAGGAATCAAAACACCAACTGACACCAATACAGGCAACAGAAAAAAATCACATGGTGGTGCCCTACATATCTGGATTATCTGAAAAACTAAGGAGAATCTTCAGAAAGCACATCTCAGTATAGGTCAACCCTGACAACACCCTCAGGCAGGGACTGGTTCACCCCAAGGACAAAACTTCAAGACACAACCTCAACAATATGGTTTATGCAGTGAGGACTGCCCAGATCTGTAGATTGTAGAAACTGAGCAACCACTTCACAGAAGCATGGCCCAACACATGACGGGTGACTGCATTAGGACAGGACTCAGCAGTACATCTATATCTAAAGGAGAAGGGACACTCGTTTAAAGACACTGACATGCACTTTTGAAAAAGGAAGACAGGTGGTTTGAAAGAGAAGTGAAGGAGGTCATCTATGTCCATCGGAAACAACCAACTTTGAACAGAGTAGGGGGGTTGTGTCATCATCTATTTGCTACATACTGTACCATTCTGCCTTGAGAGCTCATCCCAGGCAGTTTAACTGCTCTTCTCCATGTTTGTAAACACTGTCATTCAGATCATTAAGGTCAAAGGAGCTAACTTTCACCTTTCATCCAAAAGACTCATTTAGGCCTGATGATGGGAACCGGGAGCTATATCTCTGGACCCCCTCATCATGTGATAAAAGGGTCACATGAGTTACCCATTAACATTAAACAGTGAGAGTCATTATTGTTACAGAATCTATAGAATGACAACTGCTCTGATGATATTTGGCAGAATGGTACATACTGCTACATACCATACCACACATAGCTCACAGCTCCACTTCCAGTGGTCCAGAGATATAGCTCCTGGTCCCCATCATCAGTCCAGAACTGAAAAAGCCATTTGGATTAAAGGTGCAACATCTTCAAGCTCCAAAAGAAGTGTAGTTGCGTACAACTTTGTGTTCCTTTGACTGCTCTTCACCATCAGAGCACTTCTCATTCTCTGGATCCTGTGATCATAATGACCCTCACTCCAATTCACACATTGACCTATGTTAATGGTCACTCAAGAGGGATGTGGTCTACAGCTCACAGCTGCACCTCCAGTGGTCTAGAGATATAGCCCCTAGTTCTCCATCATCAGGTCAGAACTGAAGAAGCCTTTTGGATGTAAGGTGAAATGTCTTCAAGATCCAAAACGAAGTCCAGTTCCATACAACTTAGCTCTTTTGACAATCTACGTCCATGTTTTTGTTCCAGAGATTCAATAAATCAGCTTACCTAATTAGCACACCTCTAGAACTTATTTAGGTAGAAACGTGATTCAGTGAAATTTTCTTTTATTAACCACAGAAGTAAAACTAGGTGATTTTTAAAATATGCAATAGACTGTAGCTTCTGAATGCAGATTGCCCATCACAGATGCACTAAAAGGTGTCTTGAAAAAAGAAAGGCATTAAAAACAGAAAATGAAGGAATGGTGTAGAAATTGCAGTATTGCAGTATTAGTACTACCACTACTACTAGTAATGTGTTAAAACTTTATTTTACTGTCCCTACAGTGTATCGACATTATGAAGTACAGAGTAACAAAGTCTGTAACAATATGTAACATTATCTATTTACACTGTACCATAAGGGTTAGAGTATAGGTTAAAATTGGGGTTAGTGTTAGAAATGTACAGTGTAAGTACATAGTATAATTCATAGTGTTACATTTAGATATAAGGAGCCAAAAAAAGTGTTACCAGTAATGTAGTATCACTCACTATGTAATACTATACACCGGTGCACTTCACTGTATGTGCAGTGTAACAGCAACACAACTGATGCAAATAAACAGTACAAATAAACAGTACATAAAATAAGGTAGAGCAGTGCATCAGAGAATACCTGTCAGGCGATATAGTTAAAAAACTGTCAATCCATTTTTGAGCCTTGTACCAAGATAAGGTGCATTTTGTCTTTCAATTTCATTTCAACAATTTCCACAAACACTACACATATAATAACTGTAATAATTACCTTCATACACTTTTGCAGGAAAATGTCTAACAACTATGAACAATAACAGAGTGGGTCTTGAACGTAGGATTGGGCTACGTAAAATAAATAAATAAATAAATAAATAAATAAATCAGCAAGACTAATAATCTTCCAGCTAAACCAGATGTTAAATAAAGAAGCATGGCTTAAAGCATGTAACACTGTTTAAGATGTTATCCTGACAAGTAGACAAAACCATAAAGTGAACTTACTCAAAATGTTTGCTGTGTTTTCTGTTGTGATTTCTGTTTCAGGCTCATTAAAATATTCTGCTGCAACACATCTTCCTTTCTCGGAGCCTGAGAGAGGGCAGGAGGAAGAGGGTGAGAGTCAAGGTTGTGAGAGCACCTGCCATAAATAAGCTTTTCTACCAGAGATCCAGCAAGTATACTGCAGCTTCTTTGGCAGGAGGTGATAGCAGTGCCTGAAATGGACATATGGGACCTACTAAACTAAATTATTGCTTCTTGACATTGTCTTTTAGAAATGAATAACATTAATAATAAATTACTTTAGGCAGTTTTTGTATCTTTCTCCTCTAGGGAGGTTTAAAGACCTTCAGTAAGGACTTTGTTTCACACTTCTTACATAAAACTCCTAAGAAACAGTGTCCAGTGAAGCTCATTGTAAGTTCAATCCAAGTTCAGCTTCAAAGCTTAAAATTGTCTCATATCATTCTTTTTCTTCTAAGGACATTTTGAGGAGAAACAGATTAGACGTTAATAAGATGTTATTTACTTCAGAGAGACAAAGATAAGACTATTAAAAAGTAATGTGTTCCTCTGGGCTGTGAGCTTCTCACCGGCGATGAAGCAGGTCCTCCAGAGGCCAGCATGCAGCGCCATCTTGACCTCCATGGTCTGGTTCTGCTGCAGCACGATGCCCTCTTCCATCAGCAGCCAGTAGTCCGTTGACACGGCCACGCCCACCAAGAGCAGCCCGCACGCCCCAAACACGGACGACAGCAGCGTCAGAGCTCGGCTGCTGCACGAGCTCATCTGCGGGGGTCACAACGGTAAGGAAAATAACACCATGAGCTGCATCATGTGCCATTACGAGACAGCGGTGAAATCAACAACAAAGGGTGCACCAATGAGGTTCATGCCTTTAAGATGGGGTGAAAAGAGGTGGCAAGCTAGCACTAGGGCACTACCACACAAAAACACAAGTGGAGAGTTTACAACACAAACACCAAGAGAAATTACAAAAATAGGTTTGTCAAGTCATCTCAGTTAATGCTCTTTGTGATGACAGCACATCAATGCTAAGCCATTGCTGAATGGAAAATCATCGTTGAAGTATAAAGTTGTGTGGTTGGGGAGCTAACTGAATGAGACAGGCTTTTTGTGGGGAAGATAGAGAAAGTGAAAGTAGGAAGACAATCATGGAAGAACAGTAACCCAGAGGTGAGGGAAAAGAGACAAAGATAAAACCACAATGTGAGAATATGACACAATTGGGGGGTGGCACAGTATGTGAGACAGTTGACAGGGAGTGTACTGGTAAAAGAAAGAGCTGTTCAAAAGATTGTATGAGGGAAAGGAGGTGTGTGTGTGTGTGTGTGTGTGTGTGTGTGTGTGTGTGTGTGTGTGTGTGTGTGTGGTGGTGGGGGGGGTTCAACTGAAACTTAGCTCCACCTGCTGGGTCTGTGTCAGTCCAGCCAACCACATAAAAGGTCAAAGTTAGCCAGATATGCATGGTGATGGCAAGTCAAGCAGAAGGTGAGATATCACCCAATGATGTCTGACAACTCAAAGATCACCAAACTGTTTCGGACATGTATGTGGGTGTGTGCTGACATACACACACACACACGACACACATGTGCACACACACACACAAACACACACACACACACACACACACACACCACATATGCACATGTGCACACACATACTCACATGCGCACACACACCCCAACACAGACACAGGGGAACAGTCTGTCCTTTCAAACACATTCTCCTTCAGCATACAGTGACTCACACATGAAAAATCCTACACTTTAACTCTGCTTCACTGGTTTACAGCGCCCATTTATCCACAACTGGTCACACACACACACACACACACACACACAAGTGTACACGTCACTTAACACACGTGTTAGAGCACACGTATATACACGTGCACATTTAAACATCAAAAAATCACTAAAATGAGCACGCATGCACAAATGCACAAAATGCATTCACATCACATGTGGTCAGGTGAACACAAACGCTCCAGCACACCACCACACTCTGGATTTGGTCCCCTGTCCATTTCCTACAAATCAATAGACGGCTAAAGGTTCCCTCTACTCAGCCTGTAAAATGGCAGCCTTCCTCTCACTGTAGTGATGCAGGGAGCTGTAGAATGGCTCGGGGTTAAACAGGCTGAGTCGTCGAGCGTGCCGGTTACACAGGTCATGCCGTGTCCCGTGGAAGACGCGATTATTGTGCAGTGAATGGTGAAAGAGATGACTGTGAATGACTCTGAGGGAAGGCATTGGGGGGATGTAGTGAAAAATAAAACAATGGAGGGAATAAGATGAAAAGAAAAAAAGAGAAACAGAGAAAGAGGGAGAGAGCAAAAGAGAGGGAAAGAGAGAGCGGGACTCTTTTTTTTTTCATTTTTGTTCTTTCTTCATGGGAGAATTTTATACCCTTACCATAAAACCCTTCCAAATATGCCAAGCCATAAGAGCACAGAAGTGTATAATTCGGTTTTGGGATTTAATCCTCCGTTTAATAGTGGTACCATAATAGTGGTGTTGTTCTCTATCTAATGATTTACACTCTCTTCATTACACTGTTAAGATACTTGCATGTCATGTGTTTGCTGCCCCATTAATGGGCATTTATAGCATGGCTTTCCCATCTTTTGGTTGAACACAGTCGACTGGCTGCTCTGTGACCCTGCCGTGGACAGACTGGGTCGAGGGTGTGCTGAGCCCTGTGTCATGTCCTAACCAGCACACACCACACTATCTGGGTTCACTCATTAAAGGTTTTGATCAATTCTTAATTATTCACACCCACTGTTTATCAGAGGTGACACAGCTGGCTAAAGAAGAGGGCTGTGCTGTGCTCCGCTGTGGGAAACATTGTTTTTGTGAAGAGAAGAATTTTTGGGTACAACCGCCAGGCAGAATGTTATGCCCTTGGTGACGCACTCTGTCCGATCACTCATTCTAATTTGGGGATCAGAAGGTTGAAATCAATTGTTACTTCACTAAATCAGTCTGCCAGTCTGAAAAGATGTTTTTTTTCTCATTAGAATAGGAGGGTCTATGTAAAAATTATTAAACTACAAGAACAAACCGTAATCCTAATTGTCTATGTGTGTGTGTGTGTGTATGTGTATGTGTATGTGTGTGTGTGTGTGTGTGTGTGTGTGTGTGTGCGTGTGTGTGTGCACGAGAGAGAGAGAGTGAATTTGAAATGCATGTGTGTTGAGTATGTATATACAGGTTGGTGTACATAATTGCGTGTATGCATGTGCACATTATGCCTGCATGAGTGGGTATTTGTGTGTGTGTCTTTGTTTTTTGTGTATGCTTGAGTGTGTGTGTATGTGCTGGTCTTGTCTTGTTTTCAGCCTGTCATTTCTTGTCTGTCTCCTAGAGCTGGTGACTCAGATCAGCACCTTAAGCACTCTCACTGCGTGAAGTGCACATTTAGCAAGGGAGCAGAGGAGAGCAGAGTAGAGCAAAGAAAAGGGCCAACGAGTAAAAAAAAAAATGAGGCATGGAAAGAGGAAAAGAAAGGAGGCAAAATGAGAAAATGAGGTGAAGGAGCAAAAAATAGAGAGGATAGGAAAGGGAATGACAGGGGAAACCAGGAGAGAATAACAGATGACTGGCAGCAGGAGAGCAGGACAGGATAAAAAGGAAATCAAAAAGGTGGCAAATGATAGACATTACGTGTCACAATTTACAGGTTATGACAAGGTTTAGTCTCTGAGCAGTGACTGAGTGACAGGTAAGTCTTAGTTAGGACATGGTTACATAACTGATGGACAGATGAAGAGGACAGCCCTATGACAAAATGTTGTCAGATTCCTTGCAGCTACACCTGTCTGTGACCTGTGGTATCTTTTATTCCTAATCAAAACAGGAAGCAGCATCCTTGCACTGACTACATGCCACTGCTGGCATTCTTGTGGAGGGAGGTAAACACTACCTACCAGGAGGTCAGAGGTCTGGTCCTTTCTATTATATTGAGGGCATCACAATTAAACTGATTGTTTTAATCCCAAGTCTTAAACATTGCTTAATTGTTTAAAAAAAGTACGGGGAACAGCACTCACAAGCTTTGCAGTTTCTTCAGATTATTACCATTTGAAAGGTCAAATATGTGAACTGAGGAGTCCATGAAGAGAACACTAAGAGATGCTAAAAGAAATACCAGGTTTATCAGGTTATTATTGTGTGAGCTGGACCTTTATAAGTTATTGATCACGCCATCCTACCATTTCCCTATGTCAACAATATAATGTGTTATCGACATTGGAGTTTTCCGATTCCTTTTGAAGCCAATGTGTACTTAACCATCTGTTTAAACACAGAAAAAAGGAACTGCAAATTGTGACGCAAAGGTGAAAAGAAGATACTTTAAGAGCTGTTTGAGGTGTCAGTCTTCAGAAAGTAAAACCCTGCCATGTTTTCCATATGCCTGTGCACTAAACACAGCTGAGCCCCCTAATTAGGCAATCTACCTGTTTGATTATGTGTGAGCTCATTAGGATCAGCTGGTTCAGAAAATGCCTTGATCAAATATCTGGTAAGGTTTTACTTTTGGAACCCAGGATTGACACCTCTGAAGATCGTCCTCACAAGGAAAAAAACACAATAAGAACCAGAAGAATGGGTTTTTAACAGTGGGTAGTGAAACGAAAACACACCTAAATAATATGAACCATCATTACTAGACCAGACACCCTGCTGAAGTCAGAGTCACACACAGGAGTCGCAGCACAGCCAGAGGGCAGTCACAGCCCAGACTTGGGGAGGGGGACAAACACAACACAAGCATGCACTGGCTACAGTCACACAGGAGGACAGTCAGAGGGGGACACCACACCATACAGGAGTCAAGGAGGAGTCTGAAGTGCTCACAGCTGTCTGTTGTTGCATAATGTGAGTGGCAGACGAGAGCCGCACACACACACTCGCGCACACACACATACACCCCCGGGAACAGTCAAGGCTGCCTGCTGATCAGATGATGAGCCCTGGGTGCCTGGAATGTGAGGCTGAGTGAAAAGAAGAAGACAGCTTTTGGAGAATGAGAGATGCAACAGTAAAGAGATAAAAGAAATTATGAAGGTGTCCATAGTTAAATGCATGTAAAATGAATGCTCACTGTTCCAGAGATACAACAAAAAACATATGACAGAGCATCTCTATCTCTCACTGTTTTTCTATGTATCTATGTGTGTGATGGTGAAAATTAGATTTGGCAAGTAGAGTGAAGGTGTCAGCAACATATGCACATTACACCATGACTGTATGACTGCTTCTGAATTCACTATAATTCTCAACAAGTAATTTAATTCCACCACTCATTCTACCACATTGCCTGTGTCAAGATGAAGGTGAATGACTGTGGCTGCGAGTGTGGTTAAGTATTCAGTGTTCGCCGATAAACAAACAACAGATACTACTTAATGAACAAACAGAAAAGTATGTGTTAGTGATAATGGCATTTCCCCCCTGGGAAAACTTATCCGTATCTTTCACGGCATATCAACCTTGCAACAAGCGCAGTCTTACAGTTTGTGCAGCGAAACGTAATCGGTATGGAAAGTAGTCATACCTTGGATATTGCAAAACAAAGCACTTGCGACAAATAAGCTAGTGATTTTATATCATCATGCAATGCGCACACAATAGTGAATTCGGTTGTGAGCGCACATATTGTAGCTTCAATTAAACCGTAGAGATAACGTACCGATAATGTCCTTAAGAAGACACTGCCCGTGTGCACGTTTTTGCGCGCGTGCAAAAGTTAAAAGCTTCACACTATGTAAAGTTAACACTGCAAATTCAATGGAAAAAAGAGTTCACTCACCCTTTCAGTAGAGCCGACACAATGAAGCGGGCGGACAGATAAGTCGGGAACCTCACGCCACGGCTGCTGGGTAGATTTTGCGGCTCTCTCTCTCTCACTCTCTCCTCGCCTGTCTCACGTGTGTTCTCCCTCACGCCCCCCTCGCTACTCTCCCTCTGTCTCTCTCATGGCACTGCGGATAACTGGTCGACTGACTGTGCTGTCTCTCCATCACAAGGACAGTCAAATTAAAAAGAAGGGACAGTTTAGAGATATAAGGATGATAGTGTCCGTGACACGTGTTCAGAAGGTAAGGACACGTTCCACACGTAGCCTACAAATAACTCCTGTTGGGGATGCGGGGAATAGACTACTTGTAGCTTATTTGTGAAGTAGAATTCGACTGAGGAACAGCTGTTTGGCGGCGAAAGACCACAAAACTCTAAACAGCAGAATTGGCGACTAGGAGTGGAAAGTGATAAGTACAAGAAGTGTGGCAGTGGGAGAAACAAAGAAGACAGACACGATATGACTGGTAAGGAATTGTAAAATTGATTTGCCGTAACAAGGTGACAGACAAAGGTGACTGCATTGAGAGAGACTGAAAGAGAGACTGATAACCACTGTGCTATCAGACAGCAGTGACATCGGCTGTGTCTTATCTAGATTATGTCGCTGACACTGTCAACTAATAGTAGCTTGTTCTAGTGGACAAATGGACGCTCTTAAGATACCCATCTTCATCATAACACAGTGCTTTGCTGTCACCATCCTCGTTTCTCTCATCTTGCCCCCTCCTCCACTTCCTCTCCTCTCCTGTGATCTCTCCACCCCATGGCCTATTTTTAGATTCATGGTGGAGAAATCCTATATTTTTAGAAGTGATATCAATAGCACACAGCACACTCTGACCTCAGGGAGAGAAAATGAAAAAAGAGATAGCGCAAAAGAGGCTAGAGTTAGGTTGTGTCAAAAGGAAGTCATTTTTATTTCCATTCATGTACTGAGGAAATACATTATACATGTCTGTTGTAATCCTTTTAACCACTTATAAACACAAAGCACACCACACAGTGTGCTTGCCATTGCTTGGACTGTGTCTTAAAAGCATGTAAGCTGTCATCAATTAGTAAACAAGTCAAGAAAAGTGAACTTGTATATACCATGTGAATGGATGTCACTGATGTGACAGAGCTTTAGGCAGAGAAAGAGTGTGAAAAAGTAAGTAGGAGGGGGATGAGAGCACTTAGAGGGAGATTGTATTAGATCTTAATAGGTAGGCTATCTGAGGTTACATAGTTATATCACCATGGCCCCGTGGGACATCTCAGAAGTGGAGGAAGGTGGCAGTAAGGGAGAACTCAGAGGATGAGGGGGGGGGGGCCAAGCAGCCACCAAGACAGTGGTTGTGCTGTTTCAACACAACAAATTCGACACCACAAATAGAGAGGGCAGCAACTTAGGACTGGGTGAGTGGGAGAGATGGGGATACAGAGGGCTAGTGCACCCGAGGCTGAGAAAAAAGCTGCTCTGGAGAAAACGAAAGAAGGAGTACTGAGCAGATGATTTGGACACGCCCTACAGTCAGTGTGGATGAACCTTACAAATACAATAAGCACAATATTCCTTTGTTTTTTAAATAGAACAGATCGGTTTTATTTTGTTTCAGAAACCCATGGGTCAGACACAAAAGATGACATGACCACACAAATAAAGATAAACACTATCTTATTTAAATAAACTTCACAGTCTTTCTTTAAAATCTATCTATCTGTCAATCTACTGCGTCTATTTATGGTCATATAATTTTAAACAAAAAAATACATTAAACACTACCTCTCCATTGTGTAAATGCGGTGTTAATGACAAGCCTGGATTTACTTTAATCACAGAATTAATTGGTGTGTAAATTTCGATGCTTTGAAATACAGATGAGTGCTAAACATTTCATTACTGGTCCTCTGTTGATATTCAGCTTTACCCCAGCTGTGGCGTGATTACACATTGGAGATCACCAAACAAGAACCTGTTCAAATCAACTGAATTTAATTACTGTAACAAGGCAAGGAAATATCAATGTGCATATTAATAATAACAACCCTGGACCTTCCCATGGGGGTTGGGTGTGGGAAGTAAGACAAGTGTAGGCATTGATTGTGTAGATCACTGCTGATATTTATAGCTCAGGTTGGTACTTTGGTAAATGTATTTTGTGCTTGGGCATATGCAAGCCAGGTATACATTTGTTGTTGCACCGATTAAGCCTTCGTCTGTCACCAATTAAGTCACCGATTAAGATTAAGTCTGTACTCATTTTGTCTCCATATCTATGGAAACTTTACACAACTTCACAGAGTAGGACTAAGCACTCACACTCTATGCCTAGAAATATTACATGAAAACTGCTATGTGAAGGACTCCTGCACCTACACCAGTCATTGCAGAAGTTAATTTTCATTGACGATACTGACTGACACTTGTAAAGGATGACAACAAAACAAACAGACAAGTTTTTCTGTGAACATGCTCTGCCCTTCATTTCCTAAATTAAATTAAAGGTCAGTTGTAACTTCAGTTGTTATATCACCCAAAGTGGTTTGGAGATTTTTTTCCCTCTTCTGTCCTCTGCAGAACAAAGAGTTCCTGTATCTTTTTACATCCCTTCTGTTCTCTGGTGGAGTGGGAGCATTAATTGAGTTTTCTCGTGACACAGTTAACTTTTGAGGTCACAGCCCAATGATTGACTTCTATGCTGCTTCACTGGGTAAAAGAGATAGATCCCCAGTTGTCATTGTGAGATCTATGGCTCGGCATGGCCCACTTTTCACCATTAACCAGTCTACTATTTGCAGCTCAAAGCCTACACTCATACGGTTGGGTCTACCATGGAGAGGGGTCGTGACACAAGGTTGACACGATGTACAATACAGGGATTAGCACTGAATGAATTTGATTATGAAGCTACCACAAACCAAATGGCTACCACAAACCAATGGCATCTGCATATTTGGAAAAGAAGAGAAATAAAATTCAGTCTAGCCATTTCGTTTCATATTTAGCATAGCACAGCAATTTAACACTTGCTGTGTTAAAAAATGTAACAAAGCTGTTTTGTGGACACACATTCAGGTATTACAGGAAATAATAAACTCTGTCCACACCCACACACACACACACACACACATACACACACAAAAAAGTGTACAAAAACGTTCATACATCCATAAAAGCAAATACTCTGAGTTGCACAGTTCCTCAGTTCCTGTCATACTGACAGTGATGTATCAGGAGAGCTGTGCATCAGCCATCTTACAGATCAAGTAGCCTAGGGTCAGAACTGAGTCACATTTTAAGGTTTGCACACAGAGTAAGCCCTCTAACAAAAGGGCTATATATATTATTTAAAAAAAAAAGATAATCATGCATCTAGATTGTCTATGGGGGTTGCACTCTACATTGTGTAATTACCAACTGACTACTAATGACACTTTGGTAGTTATTTTACAGGATGCTTTACTGGCAGTACACATACAGTTCTCTGAAGTGTTGGGTTATATCTTGTATTTGTTCTCCTGTCCTTACTGTAATTGTAAAAGTGCAAATGTCTTAATAATACCTGAAAGTCATCGGACACATAAACAAATCAATTTGTCATTCAAACTATTTTTCTCCAGGCCACAATTTTCTGACACACCTGTTCTTTAAAGACATTTCTGTTCCTGCTTCATTAAAGCATTTGGATATGTAATATCATATTTTTAAAGACACTGGTTGTATGACATCAAAGACATAATAATGATTATGATCCAAACTGCTGTGTAATCACTCAGTGGATATAGGGTTAGGAGAATATGTAGTGGCAATGGAATACACATATATGCTGGCTTTTACTGAAGATGATGCATGCTCAGTTTCAAACACAGGAAAGTACACTGCAGTTACAGCTAAACTAACGTTTAAGTCCAGGAGAGGAGTGTTTTTGGAAGACCTGTCTTAGATTTTGATTTTGAAATTACATGAAGGGTAATGCGATATCTGCATTTTTTAAACAATTTGCAACTTACATGATGGTTTTTTGTGACATTTCAGAAACTACTTTGATAACGTTTGATTGTTTTCAGCATGCAGTTGTTTTCTTTTGTTTTGTTAGGCAAATGTCATCATGACTAAGCAGCTAGCAACCTCATGTACCCCATTCTTTTTTAGTACATTAGGTCAATGTTATAGCACAGCACGCTGAACAGAGTATGAGGTCATCTAATTTGACTGTTTAAATGAATATTTTAGGTAGATTTATGCTTCTTTTGATTACTTCAGTCCATATGAAATAACAGTTTGGAAATAGTGACTTTTTTGATCATATTTTACAATGCTATTATATCTCAACATTAGTGGTTTATGTTAAGGTCATGAGATGCCAATGGTGCAGTTGTCAGACAGCTGTGAGAGGAGAGGAGGGAAACTCAGGGTTCACGTAGGTGAAGCCCTGGAAGTCTTCCTGATCCATGACAGCAAGTACATCCGGGTCAGACGGGGTCAGGGTCGCAGAGGTCCCTGTGAAGAACTTGTCAAAGTTTTCTCCTTTTCGCCCACCCTTGGAGACAGAGAAAGTAATGAAAAGACAGATTAAGAGAAAGCAATAATTGGAGAAGATTTGTCTGACTGTCTGTCTCCCTCTCTGTCTGTGTAATTCTTTTTATCTATTCCTATTCTGCCTGCACAGTTTTTCACACAAAAAATGCATTTTACTAGTTCCAATGTCAGTAAGTTATAATAAGTAATTCTTCTTTTTCCCATTATCTGTTTTACTTTCTCTCTCCCCCTCTCTTTCTCGCTCCACATTACCTAGTTGAACTATGTCAAATCCCACACATGCCAGCTTTGTGTAGATGTACGCACACACACATACACACACACACACACACACACACACACACACACGCACACACACGCACACAGACACACACACACACACACAGATAAATGCATGCCTCCAGAGTTGAGAACCACATCACGTAGAGCATGGTGTCGTATCTCCACATGTGCTATGTCAGTGATGTGGCAGTGGCCCTGCCTGCCGTTTGCCTAATGGAATGACCCGCGAGCTGCTCCTGCCATCAGCCGTCCACACGCCACACATATGGGCTGTGGCATGCTAGGGCTAAGTGGTGCATACATCTGCATACGAGATGAGGGGGGCCGGGCTGAGGGGTTAGTGGAGCGGAGGCATGTTTTGACACTGTTGTCTCTTTGCTTGTGCCAACTGACGCAGACACATTGGCCTCCCTCCTCCTAGTCCCTTTGCTCCCACATGTGCACACATGCACATACACATACAAGCACACACACACACACATATACGCATATATACGTGCACTCACTCACACACACACACACATACACTGACACACACACACATACATATATAAACACTTGCACATCTTGGCAGAATTGGAGATGAATAATTCACAGGCAGCACACAGGACACTGGCAAGAGAGATGGAAGAGAGTGCAAGAGCGAGAAAGTGTAAAAGAAAATGAACAGATGTGGGAAAATAAGTACACATTGGGGCAGCAGGCAAAGGACAGGAGATAGCTAGATGTGAGTGTGTGTTTGTGTGTGTGTGTGTGTGTCTGTGTCTGTATGTGTGTGTGTGTATGTTTGTAAATGTGTGTGTGGGCATGTATAAATGTGTTTGTGTGTGCACATGTATGTGTGTGTGTCTGTGTTTGGGGGTGTACTGCTGCACTGACAGTTCGGGGCTTGAAGGGTGGTTGGACCTCGAGCCTCTCCAGTCGGTCCCAATCAATCCAACGGAAGAACGGATGCTCCCGAATCTCTCTCTCCGACTCCTCTGCACTGCCCAGACGTTTCCCAGGATGCTTAGTCAGGAGCTGAAGGAGGAAGGGGAAGAACAGGAAGTGAAGGAGCATGAAAAACAGGAACTGCAAAGCTGTCTGAGGTCATCAAAGCTGATTATACATTGGGCAACTTTTTGAGCGATGTTGCCAGGCAACAACATATTAAGCTCCTCATTTTCTGATTGAATGATCACAACAAGTTGCATGCTGATGATTTCCGTTCACCTGATATAAATGTGTCACCTTATATTAGTGGGAAAGTGCCCAAACTGCATCTGTTAGAAACTTTGCCTGGCTGAAAAACATTGCCCTGTGTATCATCAACCTTAAGAGCTGATGGCAACTCAGGGGACACACTCGAAGATTACCAGAAAGGCAAACCTTGTTCTCAAACAGAGAGCTTTATTTCTATGCACTTCATTTACTCTATGCTGTAAACATATGGGAGGCCAGAGTGTAGAGGCTGCACATCAGTCTACTTCAGCATATTTACTGCACAACATTTCTGAGGCGCTGTTGTAGTCTTTGTTGTTTAAGTATGCATGGTGTTGTTGCACACGAGCAGGGAATACTGATGCGGCTGCGGCGTGGCCCCGGGAGATGGTGTTGTGCTGGTGTTTTCACTTTTACAGTTAGTTGGGAGGCTGATGAGACGAAGGTAGATACCCCTTTGCAGATGGACACGGCCTCACGGGAGAGACTCTTGGGATAGGAGACGCTCTGCTCCATGATGGACTGAAACAACTCCTCCTCATCAATGCCATCAAAAGGAGGCTGAAAAGGAGAAAGACCAAAAGAGAGAAAGACAGAGAGAGATATAAAATTTCTTTCATTTTACATCTACAGGAATAAACCCCATGTTAGTAATCAATAAAGATTACATCATTATTATGTACTTCATGATCACAATTCAAGACAGAAGCAAGAAAGAGAAATACAGAGATTAGGTAGGGTGGTTGGATGGTTGCTGAAGAAGGTAAATTATACATAAAATGGTATGGCCTTGGAGTATTAACTCTGAGCTCAAAGAGGGAATGTTACCTGTCCCGCCAGCATCTCGTACAGAAGAACTCCATAAGACCACCAGTCCACTGCTTTGTCATAGGGCTGATAGGCCACAATCTGAACAGAGACAGGAAGATAGAACACAGTGAGTAAGTGGAACATAGGCTCCAAACAAGATAAAAATAAGAAGGATTAACTTCTCATACAATAGGACTGCCACTGTGTGTGTGTGTGTCCTGTGAAAAGGGGAGGGAAATGATGATGTAGAAAGAACGATTAATTTCCTTGCCTCCAGGGAAATATATTGTATCTCTCTCAAAATGACAGGGACAAGAGGATCAATGGATATTTTACATAATATAATCAATGGCGACCAGTTTAATTGCTGCCTTAATACTATCATGCTGACGCATGCTGCACTCACGGTTGTAAACTGAGACATAAACATGCACAAACCCACACACAAACATGCACACACACGCACACACACAGGAACTTTGCAAAACCACACAGATACACACACAGATGCACATGCTCACACAGACCTATGAACACAAACACACACACACACACGCACATGCATTGCCTACACATAGCAAACTAATTTTTAGTATATTTGTACACTGGCAGATACGCATTACAGAGAGCCTACTAGTCTTGCAGGGTGAGCACAAATCGCTTTAGTAAATACTCTTAGCATAAGCACACACATACTCATTCACATGTGCACACTCAGTGCAAACACATGCCGTCACACACTTGTGCGCATGCACACACCCATGCTGGTTTCTGCAGATAGTGCAGACTGATTCAATCATGAAAGGTTAATTATTCAACCATCTAGGCAAGGTCAGAGAGGAGACAGTAAGCGCTGCAGAAAAGATGTGCACAGGGAAAGGAGGGGGGGGGGGGGGGTGGAATGGCCAGAGGGATGGGGGATGGGGGTTATGAGAAATGTTTGGATGGAGGGAGCAGGAGGGGGACAAGTGCACAGGGAACCTCAGGGGCGATGTAATCAGGTGTTCCGCAAAAGGTGCGCGTGGTGTCCCCCTCCATCATCCCCTCCCTGCACATCCCAAAGTCAGCGATCTTGATGTGGCCCTCGCTGTCCAGCAGCACATTATCCAGCTTCAGGTCTCTGTGGGAGGGGGAAAGAGAGATGGCAAAGGAAGAGCTGGCTAAACTCACGCATGCACACAGCTTGCTCAGGAAATCGATCATGTTTAGAGGGAGCCTAGTGGCATGCTTGGTTGGGTGTGAAGCACGATTTCCATTCGTGTAACTGTATGGAGTGGCCTTTATCATTCCATGAGGCTTCAACCAATGACTGTTAAGCAGAGCAAACCAGAAATTGTGGTTTTAATATTTTATGATTAGATGTTTCTTTATTTGTTTGTTGCATGTCAACTATTAGCTGAAATAGCTCTATCCATGTTTCACTGAAAGCACAATACTGAATAATTACATGGCTGTGGGGAAACTGTGGTCCTTGGCAGCCCTACCATGTATTGCAAGGTACTGGCAAGGTAATAGCACGCAGAGAGACATGGTTGTACCTGTATATGATCCCTTTGCTATGCAGAAAGAACAAACCCACAGCTATCTCTGCAGCATAGAACCTTGGAGAAGAGGAAAAAGGTCAAAGTGTCACTTGGGTGTAAACTGCATAATAAGTATGGTTTATTCATGAATTATTGATAGCCACATTGCATTTTACTGTCACTAATGTCCTTAAGTGTACGTATAAATAGTTGGGTATAGCACTTATCAGGAATTACAAGGTGGCAAGCAAACTTTAAGCAAATATATGCTAATTTATTTATCTATTTCGGTATATGGTGATCTGAAACTGCTTGATGCGGATACACACGGCACAAGAAGAGATACAGGAGGGACAAGAAGTGATGGAAAGAGGAAAACAGAAAGGACAGACTGTCAAACTGTGTTTCTCATAAATCATTGGAAGATGGACATTTTTCAGAAGAGGAATCCTAAGGGCAATAAAAAGTGATGAGGTCGCAGAGCTTGTCTATTGTACTCACGCAGCATGGGGTTCCTTGAACTTGCCCACAATCTGGATATGAAACATCAGGTCACCTCCGTTCACGTACTCCATCACATAGTATAGACGGTCCTGCACACACACACACACACACACACACACACACACACACACACACACTCACACACACACACAATATACAACAGTGCTCACTTTTAAAAGCTGTCAAACCACCCATGATCCTCTGAGAGCATCAAAGAAGGAGAGGAAGTTTCCAATCTACTGTCAATAACCAGCACATGATTGCTCTTCCATTCAATTATTGACCAGTCGTGTAGCTATTTCAATCACTTAGCTATTTATCTCTGTCATTTCTGTCAGTGAGTTTCCTACTGCTAAAAGAAATACAGTAGAAACACATGGGAATTTCCAGATCAATATTCCATAGCCCAAACACTAATATAGATGATATACATGCACACACATATTTCTCATTTACAGGCTTTTTCTTATTCACCTGTACACACACACACACACACACACACACACACACACACACACACACACACTCGCACACACACACACACACACACACACAAACACACACACACCTTAATTACAGATGTGCACACACAAACACACACAACCCACATTCCATGTACACACATGCATTCACACACACACACACACACACACACACACGCACACAAACACACACACACACGGAAAGAAAGAGAGAGAGAGCAAAAGAGAGAGAGAGAGAGAGAGTATGTCAAAGTAGGTTCAATAAGCACGTTACAAGTGGATACTGAAATCATAAATAGCACTGGTTCTGATGACGTCGGACCAATAGGTTTCCCTTTCACTTCACCGACCATCATGGAATAATTGCAAAACAAACAACAGGAGGTCAGAAAGACAGAAAAGGCTAGGAGGACACCCACATGACCTGAGCTTAACTGCTGTGTGTATGAGGATGCACCAGGATGCGTACACACACTCACAGAGTGAAGAAACACTGGAGAGCGAGAGTCAAATGATTTGACCGCCTCAGCAATTAAATCAAATTAAATGAGGAGAATAGGAAACAAAACCAGACAATTTTTGCACCACAGGACTTATAAACATATTTCACAGCATTTTTCTCACTTACTCCCACACACACACACACACACACACACACACACGCACACACACACACAGTACATTATATAATCCCCCCTAGTCAAAATTAAAAAGCAATCTGTTCTTGTTAAGTAACCCCTCCCCCTCAGGAGGAGTAACGACCTTGTAAAGAGTACAAAGCTAATTCATTTATTTATTAATTTAAGCTCATTTCTAGGTCAGGCCCAGTGCAGTATAATTAAGCCCAAAACATAAAGCTGCATGTTTTAAATATTCCTCTGACAGGATGCAACTACTGCTGCCAGCATCTCACACACACTCACCCATGACTGTAAACACCTAAAAATATATTGACTTAAACAAAGTAAGCACATAATTTACAAACTGAGTTTTACCTCAGTCATTGTAGTCAGGCAGACTGGTAGTGATGCACACTACTACTGTATGGTGAGAATAGTTTGTCCTGCACACTATTGACTTTCACACACCAGCGGGGATCCACACACACACACACACACACACACACGTGCACATACACACAGTCTGACCTCGGTCTGGAAGGCGCAGTAGAGCGCAGTGAGAAAGTGTGGTCTGCCAGCGAGTGCCAGGACCCTCCGCTCCACCAGGGCACTCTCCGTGTCCTCGTCCTGGAAGAGCACGTCCTTCTTCAGCACCTTCACCGCGTACAGGCGCTCCGATCCTCGCTCCTCTGCCAGCAACACCTGCCAACAGGGGACAGAGCAGGACTCACTGGGCCTGGCCTCTGTCTCTCGCATGGTCAGTGGAGAAACAAACAATTATGGCCCACTATGTGTATGTGGAACTGTAGTAATGCCCTACTTATAAAGAAACACATTCATATATTCACATATATTCACATTCAGAGAGGGAGAGATGACTTTATGCTTCATGATGTGTAGAAAATGGTGGAGAAGCTGAACATGTTTTTTTTCCTAGTCAGAATTTCTGAATAGACAGTCACAGTCCTGCTGCAGGAGATGTTTCTATCATGTAGTTATTTCTTACAGTATAGTAGCTACCAGTGCTGAATGTAAAACAGGCTACTTACTTTTAAACCCTGTTACTTTAATCGCCTAAGGCTATTTTGTTGGATTGTTTGGAAGGCAGGATCATTATAATCTATCCCCAAATTATTTTGTACAGGAACATCTCTCAGCCATGTACAGGAGGCAGAAAAGAAATAGATGCTAGGAGATGAGAGAAAAAAAGGCTTGATGAGTAGAAGGAAGAACTAATGGGGCACTGGACAAATGTAGCAAGACACACGGATGAGTGCACATATTCAGAGGTTACAGCGCTTATACAGGGACTCATTAACTGTCAGCCAACACACCAAGCAGAACACACTTACACACACACACACACACACATACACACACACACACACAGCGAAAGAGCCACAAATCAAAGACACACAATCTTGTGCTTTCACGGATGGGTGACTCCACAGATCTTTGTTTGATGTTTGGGTCAGCTAACTATAGGCCTACTCATTTTATCTTCCTTCGGCAGTTTAGCCGTGTCTTCTTTCACCACTGCACCATTCCCTCCTGCAGTCCCTAGCTGCTTTTCTCCCTCATCTTCTCAACAACCTTTACTAATCCCCCTTATTCTTGACAAAACTCTCCTTAAAGACATTTTCTTCACTTTTTGCTCTTCTTTCCCCCATGGTCCCCGCAGTCTTCTTTTTATCCCAAATCTGCTTCTGCTTTAATCTGCTCCCTTGCTCCCTCTTGTCAGTTACTGTATGTTAGCAGCCCCAGCCCCAGGTCTGCATCGTCTGCTGAGCATTACCCACTGGCTTACATAATACGCAACTGCTATGACTTTATTCCGTTTATTGTTAGCCTCCCCATTGCAGCTCACTGTGATGACTGCGCCTCTCTGCCCTTCATACAAGCTGCCAGTGACTATTCATGTTATTCGTGGTCAGAATAAAGCTACTTCCTGGATATAAACACACACACACACACACACACACACACACACACACATACACACACACACACACACACACACACCCCTCATGACCTTGGCTGACAAGGTAAAGTACAGTAAAACAAATTTAATTATACACTTGCCAAAACCTGTTCTGTCAATAATGGTAATGATTTGTGCAGAACCATCACTGGCTTTCCTGAAGGACATCTGTGGGAGCTCAGTCAAGCCAGCCAGCGAGGGGGAATGACTTCAAGCACACCAAGTCAATACACATACTGGCAGGGCTTGAAAGAAACACATTATCTATGTGTTTTAAAACCAAGCAACACAACATCCAACTTCATTAGTTGACTTGAAAAGGTATTACTGACCCCCATGAAAAGTCATTTCTTTAAAAATAATTCATGAAAGTGAATGTGCTGCAGAATGAGAACGTGATGAAAAGAAAAAGTGAAGGAGTAGGGGTGAGGGTGAGGTCTGATGAGGGTTGCCACTGATGTTTTTCTGGTTTGAGAGAGCAAGGCTGTGCTGGTGCAGAGCCTTGGCCTGCTCTAATGCTTTATTTATTTGCTTGTTGCGGATGATCATTTATAGAGAGAAAACACCTTGGACGAAAAATCTAACCACTGCATTGCTGTTTTTGCCTGCGTTCAGGGCATGATGGTTGTTTTTTTGGGCCAGATCTATTTATTTTAATGATGTGTTGTTGAGTACTGTTGTGTTGTAGAGTACACTGTTGTGTTGTATGTACTGTTATATGTGTTTTCCTGTGCTAATATTTTTGTTGTTGTGTAATGTATATAACTTTTGCTTCTCCTTGTTTCCAATACACTCTGTATCTCTGCATTGATTTCAGCTTATGTAAACATGAATTTGGATTTAACACAAACTTTTCCACCAGTGTAAATTCTTATTTTGCTAATGTGAGCACTATTTTTTCAATTATTCTTACAAAAATAGACAATTTTTTTCAATCACCTGCCATTGCAGACTCAGGGTATAATGACATGTCTTACTGAGGTACAAATACATACAGATCCCAGAGTGCTGGCGAATAAAGGCAGAGCTTCCTATCTCCCTCCACTGCCTGCTCCTCTTCCCTTACTGCAGCAGGTGTGCCAGACAGACACCTCTCCTAATCTCTCCTCTGCAGATTCAGAGGCAGGGGGTGGGGGGGGGGTGCTGGCTGGCAGGCATCGCTGCGCTAATCTGGTTAAGCTGTTGGCTGTTACCTTTCCAAAGCTGCCCTTCCCCAGCACCATGAGGAAGTTGAAGTCCTGCAGGGAGATGGCGGCCTTGCCCATGGGGATCACCGGCGGGCACGGGGCCACAGACACGACCGTGGTGGGGGAGGGGAGGGAGGGAACGGGAACGGAGACGGAAACAGGCGGTGGCGGAGTGGCCACGGGCACCGGCACAGGCACGGGTGAGGGCACGGATGGCGGGGGCGGTGAGGGCAGAGCAGGCGGGGCATCAGTAGAGGGCTCCTGCAGGTGGAGGGTGGAGGGGGTTAAACAGGAGAATGGAAAGGAGAAGGAGGAGAGAGGAGGGTGGGAGGGAGAGGGTGAGAGGAAGGAGGAAGGTGGCACAAGTGGGCAAGGAGGGGAGGGTGAGGGTGACAGGAGAAAGAAAGGAGGAAAGGGAGGAGGAGGAGGGGGGAGAGGGGGAGGGTGGGTGACTTGAGATCACTTGTAGAAGTGACTGGAGGAATAATGATGCCACCAAGTGGCATATGTGTGCAACTAGAGCATCTCTTAGGAAAACTGGAGCTGTTGCAAATGGCAAGAACCCAACATAGTTTGATTATGCACTTCTTCAGCCTTTTTCCACTCCACATGACACACAATGTGATTCACCTGTAAGTCGGGGTCAGGGACTGGGATGTTGTAGTATTCCCCTTCATCCTGGTTGAGTAGCTTGAACCAGCCGCAGACGGAGCGGCGAAATATCTCACTCACACCGAATGATAGCGCGCCCATGAAGTCATTCCGAGACGTACGATCCCAATCCCACACCTCGATGGACAGGCGCCGGTCCCACTGCCGACCCCGCACAGAGCTGTGAATCGAGAGAAGACATGTGTGATAGTAGGAAAGAGAAAAAAAGGAAGCCCACAGCTGGTCAGAGGCTAGGTGTGTAATGTAGGTTGAGAGCATACATACACCCTTTACAGTATATCCCTCAAAAACGCAAAAACTCCCTGTGCACATCATTGTAAAGGCCCAAATGCTGATGATGTGCAGCAAAAGTATTAAGTGCCTCTCATCAGTCATAAAAACACAGCGCACTCTATGTACAGTGTGCTGTAATTTTTATTACTGATGAGAGAGCCTTCACAGACATTTTTTTCATCTCTTTCACACTCAAAAATAAACCAACAATTGTCTTCTAGTGACACACAAAAACACACCCTCCTTTTCACTGACTTTGGAGTACCAGCCAAAGTCATGGAGAAACTCACAAGGTGAAGCTTTCATTCCACACGGGGTTGAGAGTGGAGCGGATGGTCCTGGTTTTCTGTTTGCTTTGGCTCTTGGGGTCGGGGATGAGTTTGAGCTTTACGTAGGGGTCAGACAGCCCGTTAGGATCCATTGGGATGAGGTTACGAGCCTCGCGTACTGAAACACAACAAGCATGCCCATGAGATCTGTGTGGTTCTGTGAGGAAGTAAAAGTAGGAGTCTCTATTAATAATAATAATAATAATAATAACCTTTACTTGTATAGCACAGTTCATACATACAAGATGCAGCTCAAAGTGCTTTACAGTTTGGCAAGGTCACAAACAAAACAGCATTTCTTGCAGTCCAATGGCATCGGAGTAATTGAATGCAATAATGGAGTGGCGTAGTGTTTTAACAATGCAATGTCACAGCAACGCAATGCCCTGCTGATGCTGGCTCTTGCGTGAACACAGGTATCTTGGTGGTGCAGGGGGGTTGTTCAGGCACTGTTGACAGTTTCTGCTTGTGTCCGTAGGGGCAACAGGGGTGAGGAAAAACTCCCTGAATTGTATTGTCACTATACAAATACAGCGAGATGTCATTTGGAGCAGGCCAACAGATACACAGAGTAGATGAAAGCAGTTAAATAGAATATAGATTCTGAAATGTACAACAATATTATACAACTAAACATACAAATCAGATATACAAATCTACCTAAAACACTTACACTCACATTGTGACTGTGTCCGCCTGTACTTTGCTTAAGTGTACTTCTGTATTTGTAGTAATAACAATAACAACAACAACAACAATAATAATAATAATAATAATAATAATAATAATAATAATAATAATACATATTATTTAAAGTGCCTTTCAAGTTATCCAAGAACACTGTACAATAAAACAAGGATAAAACATATAGACAAAATGTGGGGGCATTGTACACCTAATAAAAAATGTGCATTTGTGTGCTTGTGTTTACTTACTCATTTTTGTACAATTTTGTGCTTTGCGTACCTGGTGTGTTTTGTGTACTTATGTATTTATGTGTACATGTGTATTTGTGTGTACTTATGTGCTCTTGTGTTCTTATCTGTGTTTAATGCGAGAGAGAACGAGAGAGCACGACAGAGATCGAGAAAGACAGGGTGGACGACAGAAACAAGAACACAGAACCAAAAACTACAATATGGAATGCAGTAAAAGAACTGTGAAAGACATAGCGCTACTAGATATACTTGCAGGAGTGTTTATGTATGTATGTATGTATGTGTGCCTCGGGACGTCGGGCTAGTAGGGAGGGTGACTAGGCATGCACATCCATGACTGAATAAATTGCATTTGTTGCAAAAACTTTCAAATGTCCTTTTACTGATTTGATATTCTCTCCTTCCATTCCTCTCTCCCATCTACTATCTCTGTGTGAGATACACACACACACACACACATACACACACACACACACACACACACACACACACACACATACACACACACACACACACACACACACACACGCGCACACACACACACACACACACACACACACACACACACACACACTCCATCTCTATCTGCCTACTTTGTGATACTGCCAAGTAAAGTTAAAATTACAAGTCATTTTTTGTTCTGCAAAGTAATTTAGTGCAGCTCTCATAACCACTCTAAAACAAATACTTACTAAAAGAAGCTAATTGGTCTTTAACTTCACCTGTTGAGCTGCATAAAGCTCAAAGCCAAATAAATATGGTTATTATAATTGTTGTTGTTGCTACTATTAATGTTTTTGTTGCTATTGTTTCTGGGTAACACTTTATTTTACAGGCTCTTTTTTAGTGTTTCAACATGTAACATTATGTACTTATACTGTGCCCTAAACCCTTACCCTAAAACTATGATACAGTATAAGTACATAATGTTACGTATTATACAATATACATATACAAACCTCGTTACACGGTAGTTAATGATGCACATACACTGTAACAGGGACCGTGAAATAAAGCGTTACCTGTTGTTGTTGTTATTATTTTCAATTCTATCTGACCCTTTACTGATTGGTTACAAGCTCCATGCCCTGTATCCCTCCATGTCTCCTCCTCCTCCTCCTCCCCCTCCTCCTCCTGTGGGTTAAGGTGGGGACATGAGGCTCCTGGTCTCCCCTTACTTGTGACAAACAGGTCCTCTCCCTCTATGCGCGCACTGATGTGGATCCGCCCCCTCTTCTCCGTGTGGTCGTGGCCGCAGAGGCTGGGGACACTGTTCTCACAGCGCTTGTGGACGTTCATATCGCAATCTCACACACACACACACACAAACACACACACACATACAGATACCACACAAATGGGTTTACAGTTCTATGATACTGCAGATGTTTTCCAAAAAAAAGCATGTCTAACTTATTCATTGTACAGTACGGTCATGAAGAATTCATTTCCACAATTTAACACACAAACACACACACACACAAACACAGAATACACACACAGAGACTCACTGGCGCATTTCATGCCCTGGTGTATAAGCCCGTAGAGCAGAGAACCGCAATGGTCACAGAATGTGGGACTGGAGTAGGTCTGCAGCTTGAACTTGTGTTTGCTCTTCACATCCTACAGGGCACAGTGGGAGAGAGAGACACACACAGATGCACAGACGCACAGACGCACGCGCGCACACACTCACACACACAGACATCGGCACACAGTGTCATCTGCAGTGGAGAAGGCTGACACATGAAGAAGTGAGTGTACTAGATTGTCTAAAATAAGACTAGGGATGGGGGGATTTGCCTGAAAAGAATGTGTGTGTGTGTGTGTGTGTGTGTGTGTGTGTGTGTGTGTGTGTGTGTGTGTGTGTGTGTGTGTGTGTGTGTGTGTGTGTGTGTGTAGAGGTGGCAGGAGAAAGAGAGCAAGTTTGAGAGAGAATGTGAGAGACTGAAAAAGAGAAAGTGAGATTAATGTCATGAAAGTAGTGGTTTAATTGAGGAAAATTCATTAGATTCCACTTAATTATGTGTCTGTCTCCATAATTGGTGGGTTTTTGGTGTAGGGGGCTCCGCCTCTGCCCACACAGCATTTAGCATCCATGCTCTGTGTCAGCACAGGCACCTGCAACAGTCACACTCTTTTTTCTTCCTCTTACTCTCTCTCTCTCTCTCTCTCTCTCTCTCTCACACACACACACACATCTCTCTTTCCCTGTCTCTGTCCCGCTTAAATACATACACACACATACATACACACTTTCTCTCCCTCTCCTCTTTCATTCTTCCTTTCTTTCGTTCTTTCTCTTTGTCTGTCTGTCTCTCTCTCTCTTTCTCCCCCACACACACAAACACACATGCACACACACATGCACACACACACAGATCCACACACACACACACACACACACACACACACACACATATTCCCTTTTCTTGCTGGTTGAGGGGAGGGGAGTCTCCGCTCTTGAGTGGGTTTCTCATTGAAAGGCCAATTAAAGAGGCATTTAACACCATCTGAATGGGAAGTGTCTAAATGGAGTTGCAGTCAGCTGTGAGGCCTCAATGGATTCCATCATTCCTGCCCAACGTGTCATTTTCTCCAGCTCTACCTCCAATGCCAGTTCACCCCCACTCCCACCCACCCCCACACACACACACACTACCACCACACACACACACACACACACACACACACACACACACACACACATACCCCGAACCAAACACAAGTACACCCTGAGATTTTCTCTTTCACCCATGCAAGCCTTCCCTTTCCAAGCCTCTTTTTTTCTTCTTTTTTCCCCTCACTTTTCTGCCAATCCCGCTCTCTCTATCTCTCTATCACCCATTTTTTCTGTCTGTTGAATCGTGCCAGGCCAATCTCGACGCTTGTACTTTATTTTCCTATCAGCTCCCTGTCAGTCTGCCCCTCTCTCTTGTCCGCCCTCTACCTCTCTCTCTCCCTCTCTCTCGCGTGACTGAGTGAGTGGGTGGAGCGCTGTGTGAGAGTGAGCAGCGGCCGGCGAGTCGCGTGGAAGTGCTGTCTTCTAACTTTTCTATCTTTCTTTCTCATACTTTAATCATTTGTTTTTTTTGTGGTGTTTAGCGTGTTTTTTTGTTGTGGTAGTTAAGCCGTTTGCAAGGAGGAAGTTGAAGTTTGTGTGGACGTCTACTTACAGCTTCGTGCTGGAAGTTTGGCGGTCCCTATGGAGGGTTTTGAAAATCTCACTCGGCGCCATGCAGTTAAGCTGGCATCGGACGCCAGTGTGGAAGAGTGTTGTTTAGCTGTTGGGGATATTGTTGGTGATGAAAATGTGGTTTCGGCTGCACGAATGAACAACGCAGTTGTTATTTTCTTAAGTTCTGTTGCTTTGGCTGACGAGCTAGTTGAAAGTGGTTTAGATATTAATGGTATATTTACCCCTGTCTTGCCCCTTTCCACTCCCTCAAAAAAAGTAATCCTATCGAACGTACCGCCCTTTGTTAAAGACAAAGTGTTATCTGAGACACTTGGACGATATGGTAAAATTGTGTCTACTATGAAAAAGATTCAAATTTCGTCTAAAAATCCCCGCCTCAAGCACGTAGTGTCTTTTAGACGTTACGTTTACATGATTCTGAAGGACAATGCTGACGAGTTGAATCTAAAGTTAAACGTTAAAATTAACAACTTCAACTATGCTGTTTATGCAACGACAGGACTGATGACTTGCTTTAAATGTGGCAGAGCAGGGCACCTCATTCGTGCTTGCCCTGAACAGGTGAATTCTAGGGTGAATAATGGACCGACTGAACCGACTGAGAATACTGACAATCCCACTGACATTCCCATTGACAATCCCATTGACAATACCGACGACGGGGAGGGGAGGAGTGCTGAGCCGGGCGCACCTAGTGCAACCGAGTCAGGCACTCCTAGTGCGACTGAGTCGGGCGCTGCTAGTGTGGCTGAGCCGGCACACGCTTCGGCCAGTGCTGGGGAAGCGACTGCAGAAACACCTAATGGTCCAGCTAACGTAGAAGTTACTCCTAGCCCCTCTGAGTCAGTGATCACTGATGTCTTAGCGTCCTCTGTTGAAACTGCAATGGAAGCAGAGGAGTGCAGTTTCAAAATGCCAAAGAATACTAAGAGAAGACGTAGTCAGGCAAATAGAGCTGCCAAAAAGCAGGTTGTCTCCCCTGAGTTTACTAACGATGAAAGTGAAAGTGATTTCTCCGACGTTAGTATTGATTTTAGCATTCGTAATAGTGGATACTCCCCTCGCACGTACTCTGTGGATGATGTAAAAACTTTTTTGGAAAAAACAAAAAACCGTAGAAAAGTTCGCATTGATGAGTTCTTTCCTGATTTGGAGCAGTTCTATGAAAAAACAAGGTCTTTTATGAGCGATGGTTCTTTTACTGAACTAGAGGGCTTTCGCCTTAAAAAGATACTAACCAAAGTTAAAACTTTACTGAATAGCACGGACGATACTGTTTAACACTTTATTTTTATGTGCTATATGAAGTTGTACACACTGTTTTGTTTACTTTTTCTTTTATTTATGGGTGAAATTCGTGTTGGTTCTTTAAATGTGAATGGAGCCAGAGAAAGAAGCAAGAGGGCTGTGTTATTTGAGGCTATTAAATACAATAAGTTAGATGTTGCTTTCCTTCAAGAAACACATTCTGACATTAAAAACTCTGCAGACTGGGCTGGGGAATTTGATGGTCTTTCTTTGCTGAGTCACCACTTGCCTAATAGTGGTGGGGTTGCCATTTTATTTTCTAGCTCTTTTACCCCAATTTCCTACCAAGTGGAAGAGGTTGTAAAAGGAAGACTCTTAAAAGTCAAAGCTCTTTTTGAGAATACTACCTTTGTTTTTATTTGTATTTATGCTCCGACTGTGGCCATTGATAGAATGCTGTTTTTAAATTCTTTACTCAGTGTTCTACAAAATTGTGATCCCAATGAGTTTTTGCTTTTGGGAGGAGATTTTAACTGCACTGTAAATGCGCTAGACAGGAACCATATGGAGCCCCACATGCCCTCCCGTAAAAGGCTCATTGAACTGACGATTGCCACAGATATTGTTGATATTTGGAGGAATTTTCATGGTTGTCAAAAGCAATACACGTGGGTACACTCTTACAACAATAGGTTGTCTTTAGCAAGGTTGGACAGGTTTTATGGTTTTAAACACCAACTCAGCTCCTTTAGAAACTGCTCAATATTTCCAGTGGGTTTTTCAGACCACAGTTTAGTTATTTGCTGTTTATCTTTTAACTCTGTAAAGCCCAAAAGCGCTTATTGGCATTTTAATGTTAATTTATTGTCTGACTCTAATTTTAAGGATGTGTTCAGGCATTTTTGGAATTCTTTTAGAAATACAATAACTTCATTCCAGACCCTACAACAATGGTGGGATTTTGGAAAGGTCCAAATCAAGCAACTCTGTCAAGAGTATACTTTCAACGTGACTAGAGACACAGCTCGTGTCATTAAAAATTTAGAAAAGGAAATCATTGACCTACAGCTGTTGGCCCAAAACACTGGCCTCCCAAATTTGGCTGAGAAGCTAAAAATGAAAAAGAACCTATTGGCTGAACTTTTAGACACATCAGCACAGGGAGCTCTGGTCAGGTCACGCTTTCAAAGCGCAGAGCTGATGGATGCACCATCAAAATTTTTTTTCAATTTAGAAAAAAAGAATGGGCAAATGAGATTTATTCACGCTTTACGGTCACAGAATGGAAGTCTTTTAACTGACCATGCCAGCATTCGCAAAAGAGCAGTTGACTTTTATAAGGATCTTTATAAAAGTGAAACTCCACAGGGCCAGGTTGAAGATACTGCTTTCCTTGATGCCTTGCCCCAGGTGTCCACAGAATCCAATGCCAACCTTGGCAAGGTTTTGACAATGGAGGAACTGGAAAATGCCCTCCAAGGCATGGAGTGTGGAAAAGCACCAGGGGTCGACGGTCTACCTATTGACTTCTATAAGTCCTTTTGGCCTGAGATGGGTAAGGACCTTCTAGCTGTACTTTGTGACAGTCTAGCTAAGGGGCGGTTGCCTCTGAGTTGCCGTAGAGCTGTGCTAACCCTACTGCCAAAAAAAGGGGACCTCAATGAAATAGCATCTTGGAGGCCGGTCTCAATTCTGTGCTCAGATTACAAACTGCTCTCTAAAGTGCTGGCCAATAGACTTAGCAGCGTTTTGGAACAGGTGATCCACCCTGACCAGACCTATTGTATACCTGGTAGGCTAATTTACAATAATATCTCTTTTATTAGGGACATTTTTGATATTAGTAAGACTTTTAATCTGGATTTTGGTCTGATTTCCATAGACCAGGAAAAGGCTTTCGACAGGGTTGAGCATAGGTATTTGTGGAGTGTCCTCTCAGCTTTTGGTTTTAATTCATTTTTTATTAATATGATAAGAGTTCTGTACAGTGACGTTGAAAGTATTCTTAAAGTTAATGGTGACTTGTGCACTCCATTTAAAATTCACAGGGGTGTAAGGCAGGGCTGTGCTTTGTCAGGAATGCTCTATGCCCTAGCAATAGAACCGCTCCTGATCAAGCTAAGGCAAGAGCTAAAAGGGTTAACCATTCCACCCAATAAAAAGGATTTCCAGGTTTCAGCATATGCTGATGACATTACAGTGCTCGTAAAAGATCAAAGGGATATTCAAACAATGCTAAAATTATTCAGTGATTTTAGGGCACTTTCTTCATCAAAAGTCAACTGGTTAAAGAGTGTGGCTGTATTGTTTGGGGAGTGGCCAGGAGGAGAGCCAAGCCTGCCTGATGGGTTAGCTTGGACCCGTAAGGGTTTTAAACACCTTGGAGTCTTCCTAGGGGATGAAACCTGGTTACAGAAAAACTTTGAAGGTGCAATTGAAAAAGTAAAAGGGCGTCTTGAAAAATGGAAATTTTTATTTAACAAGTTGTCTTACAGGGGGCGTGTCCTTATCATCAACAATCTGGCCGCATCCTCTCTGTGGCATCGGCTGGCGTGCGTAGATCCCCCTGCCCAGTTACTGTCTAAAATCCAATCCATCCTGGTGAACTTTTTCTGGGACAATCTACACTGGGTTCCACAAAGTTTCCTGTTCTTGCCTAAGGAGGAAGGCGGCCACGGCCTCGTCCACCTTCAGAGCAGGACTGCTGCTTTCCGGCTGCAGTTTGTGCAACGTCTCCTCTCAGGGCCGGTGGACTCAGGATGGAAGTCTGTTGCCTGTTCCATTCTGCAGACTGTTGAGCAGATGGGAATGGACAAGACCTTGTTTTTGATGAACCCTAACAGTGTAAATTTTAGTAGACTTCCTGTCTTTTATCGTAATTTGTTTAAAGTGTGGTCCCTTTTTATTGTACAGAGAGGACAGAGTACAAATTCCTTGTTCTGGTTTTTAAAAGAACCCCTAATATGTGGTTCTCTTTTCGACTTGGCCCTAGAAAAGCCCCTTCCCTGCCTTAAATTGAACCTTCTTAAGTCTAGTGTCACAACTATTGGAGACCTGTTAAGAATTGCTGGTCCTGATTTTAAGAACTTTAGGGAACTGGCTGACCACCTGGGTACTCGATCCTCCCGCATTGTCTCACAGCTTCTTGTGGCATGGAGGGCCAAACTTACACAAGCAGAGTTGGAAATGCTGGCGGGTTTTAGTAAAGGTTCATGTAGCCCCGACTGTAATGATCCCTTTCCCAATTTGTCCCTGGCTCCCAACTTAATGGGTTGTTCTGGGATCCTCCTAGAATGTGACACAGTGTCTTTCTTGGATCCCCCCTCCAGTGGTAAAACTTTATATAAAATATGTGTAAAGTCTTTTAACCGAAAATCCCTGGACAAGAGACTGGATACACCTTGGCGCAGTGTTTTAAATTTAAAAGAAAATGCTAAACCCGAATGGAGAGTGTTGCACAAGTCACCTTTAACCAAAAAATGTGGCGATTTACAATGGAGAATTCTTCATGGTGTTGTTGCAGTGAACGCTTTTGTTTCCGTTTTAAACCCTGAGGTAAGCCAAGAGTGCCCTTTTTGTTCCTTGAGGGAAACCATTTTTCATGCTTTTATGCACTGTGCGAGGCTAAGACCCTTATTTACTGTTTTAAGGCTGCTGTTTATCTTGCTCAATGAGCAATTTTCATTTGTATCTTTTATTTGTGGTACAAAATATGTGCAGAGACGACGTACCAAATGTCAATTACTAAACTTTCTGTTGGGGCAAGCCAAAATGGCAATATATGTCAGTAGAAGAAATAGAATTGAAAATGACACAACTGAAGATATTGTTTTATTGTTCTCTGTTCTAGTGAGATCACGTATTTTAATAGATTTCCGCTTTTATAAGTTGATGAAAAACCTGGACACTTTTCAGCAAATGTGGTGTTATAATGGCGCTCTGTGTTCTGTGAAAGACGATGAATTGCTCTTTGCACATTTCTTATCACCTGGCTAAGATGTGATTTTATTTATTTATTTGCAGTTCTTTTGTAACAAATAGCACAACTGTGCTTTTGTATCCCTTTCACAAACTGTAATAAAGGTGTTTTAAAATTCAATTCTCTCTCTCTTGCTCTCTGTCACTCTCCCTCTCTGTCTCTCTTTCCCTCTCTCTTGCATCCTGCCCTCTCTCTTTCTCTGTCTCATTCTTGTGCATGCTGCTCTCTCTCTTTCTCTCAGTTTCTCTCTCTTTATCTCTCACTTACTTGTGGAGATACACATAAACACATATACAGCCACAGACACAGACACAGACACACACACACACACACACACACACACACACACACACACACACACACACACACACACACACACAAAGTTTCTCCTTGACCTGATTTCTGATCCAGTTTATTTAGTGAGATAGCAGGGAAAAAATCTGAAAAAAGACAAATATGTTTAGAGTCCCTAAGAGAGAGACAGAGAGTGGGGCAGAGGAGAGAAGAAGAAGACAGAACGAGTCAGACACAGAAAGAGACAGACAAAAAGACAGAGAGAATGCAATCTGTTTTTCTTCTGTGTCTCATCCCTCTTCCTCTGTACCACTTCATGTCCCTTCCTCTCACTCATTCTCTCTCTTTCCCTCTGCCCTCCCTCACCCTCACTCTCAGCTCTCCCTTTCTTACTTCTTCTCACACTAGTGCTCTTCTCCCTTCAGTGTCAATGGCAATGTGACACTATGATATCGCTGTGGCTGGGTGACAGCTCTGACATGCTCTGACAGGGGAAGAAGTCTTTAGAAGGGGGATTGGGTCGGATTGGTTTGAAGAGCCTACTAAAGGTAGAGACAGTTGCCAATTATGATTACTTCATAGTTTTGAAATCGAAAACAATACATGTATTATATTATATTATATTATATTATATTATATTATATTATATTATATTATATACAGACTCCCACAAAAATCCCTGCATATCAGGGTAAACTGATGGAGATGGGGAAGGTGAGGAGACAAAATTGTGCAGAGAAGATGGGAAAAAGCTAGAAAGAGCAGAATTGGAATAGAAAAAGTGACTCCTAGACAGAGACAGAGAGGGGGAATATATGTAGATTAGATGTGTATTTTGGGAGAGGGTTGTCTAGTGGGATAGGGGCGGGGTGACATACTTACCTCTGCTTTGGGTCCAGTGACAGCTCCCGGGCAGGTGAACGTGACAAACTCATGACAGCGCTTATGTACCACAAAACTGCACACTGACAGAAGAGCAGAGAGAAAAATATGCAGAATATCACATTTACCAGCATAGCCTACAGTCACTACTTGTAGACAGGGCTCTGTTATGTGGGAACTCGTGTAAACTGCAACTCCTGTTCTAAAATATGCCCTGCCAAAAATGAAGTGTATCATGGTTGTTTTGAAACTTGTGAATAGGCATTAAAACATTGCAGTGTCCTTGTGATGTGGCACTGGCTATTCCTGTCCTCTGTGGTTTAAAAAAAAAGTACAAATTGGAATCAAGTTCGATGCTTACCTTGACACTGAAATCCCTGCTTCCCAATGCCCCTGGAAAAGAGACAACATCGTATCAAGCAGGAAATCAATGCAACAAGATGCTGTGTGTTGTCAGGGAGAAAAGAGAGGCACATTTCAAAGACTCCAGCAGAGAGCGCTATGTAAGAACAAAAGACTCTTCAAAAGACTCCATGAGTAACAATGCCTCTCAGTGGTCATTTTCTGAAATTACAATTTAGCCTTTTCTCCAGAAACGCTAATCGTGTGCTCTAATTAACCAATTTTTTATGTAGCTGGCTTCCTGGTGTGTGTGTTAGCTATATCCTCCTCAGATGTAAATAACATAGGAGAATAACGATAATAGCACAGCCAGAAATAGACCAAAGCAAGATCAAACAGCGAGTGGAGCTACTGTGGATTCAGCAAAGGTGGACCTCATCCTTTTTCTTTCTTTTTTGTTTTTAATGGCCAATAAAGAAGGCTCTGTAAGATGTCCTCAGAATTAACCAGGGGGCTTTTGGCAACACTACATAGAGCCATTTGCGCTGCCATATGTGCTTGTGTGTGTTCGGCACAAAAGCAAGGTCAGCAACACAATAGAGAATGGAGACAGACTCCTGTGGATGTCCCCTGCCTTTTATAATACGGGAAATGTTCAATTTACATGATGAGTGTCACACGCATTAAGACTCTGTGCTTCAAGGGGGTAATTCTGTAGGCCTACACGGGCTGAAACCATATGTTTTGTTCGGCCTTGCTTGTCAAACTGCTGCAAAGGGAAACGCCATAGCAACGCCTAATGCACGTATTAGAGCCACCAGTGTGAGTTCAACCCGCATTATTTCAAAGCCACTGCAGAGAAATCAGTTCCCCCCATGTGACCTTAGCCATCACAGCTAGGAGACTACAGATTGACAGGCTCGACTCCAAACCCCATGTGGTCTACGCATGTGGGAGAAGGGCTGAAAAGAGAAAAAAAAACACACTAAGCTGAAGTGAGAGCTGAGCAAGGCCTTGTAGCCCAGCAACCAAGCATAAAATTAATCATTACATCATTAAAGTTCATTATTTGACAGTTAGCGAGGGATGACAGAGAGCCTGCAGACAGCGCGGTTGGTGTGTGAAAACCGTCTCATGTTTGATCAGTCAAGTGATGTTATGTTTAAAGTGACATGATTATTAAGTGTGCTTGCAAAAAGCACACTTATTGTTATCTCCCCGTTTATTATTATTATTATTATTCTCCTGAACCAGATCTTTCAGACGTTACTATTCCTCAGGCTTTCGAGATAGAGACACCGTTCCAACTCTAAAACGACCGGCCCGGTTTGGACCAGACCGCCCACCTTTCCCTATACCGTACCTCTTGTCGTTCGTCCGTTATTGTCGTTTTTCTGCAACTTTTCCGCCATTGAAAATGAATGGCGGAATGTTCAGGCTGATGATGTCACAGTACACTGCTCTACTCTAGCAGCTACAGTGAGCTCTGCCCTCACTCTAACCTTCACTTCGTTTTTTAATGATTAAAACTTTACCACTTAACCTATAAACTTGATTTAAAGTTTGTAAGAGAGGTCTGGGATCTGACTGTGACCTGTGTAAAATTCATGCGGCAACTACTTAAACTGTTTGAGGCAGGACAGTTTAAAAATGGTGTCAGACAGTCTATGGGATTTTGCCATACATTTCATCATCTTACTGTAAACAGGTCAGGGTGCATGTCTGAAGTTTTAAATGGTCAAAACTCAACCGTTTAACCCATAAACTTGATTTAAACTTTGTAAGAGAGGTCTGGGATCTGACTGTGAGCTGTGAAATTTTGATGTGGCAACTACTTAAAGTTTTTGAAACAGGACAGTTTAAAAATGGTGAAAGAGAGGCAGACAATACTGTGGCAGTTGCACCTGGACCAACTGCCATTTTTTAAATGTGGAATGTTCAGGAATAGAACTCTAAAGTGATGTCATAATCCCCATGCCATGGCCTGCATAATGTTCTGCCATGGGAGTGTATTGCAGCCTATAGTAGTTATCTCTAGTAGTTATCTATGTAGTCAGTGCTGCTCTGTTAACCTAGCAAACGTTTGTTAGCCGTTATGTTAACAATGCTAGCTATGCTAACTATGCTAAAATGCAAAATAATTAACTGGGTTAAAAGTGTTACTCGGTTGACTCAGCTTGTACTTGTTAGCAGTTATGCTAATTATGCTAACTATGCTAAAATGTGAAGTAAGTAACTGTGATAACATTGTTGTGTAGCTATATTAGCTGAGGCTATTTAGCCATTATGCTAACAATGCTAACTATGCTAAAATGCAAAGTAATTAACTGGGTTAACAGTGTTACTTGGTTAACTCAGCTAGTATTCGTTAACAGTTGTGCTAATAACGCTAATTATGCTAATAATGTTAATTATGCTAACTATGCTAAAATGTGAAGTAATTAACTGTGCTTACAGTGTTGTGTAGCTATATTAGTTGAAGCTATTTAGCAGCTATGCTAACATTGCTAACAATGCTAAAATGCAAGCACACTTTTTGCATTTTCTGCGGGAATGCAGTCTAGTTTAATCTGTACAAGGGCAAATACACACGGCTCCTACCATGACATGAAGCCATGTTTACTTTTTTTGATTATTTTTGTCCTGGCTGACTCTTGTGCACAGCTTACTATGCGTGAGTAGGATAAATTTATCTTCTTAAAGATCAAATGCAACTATAATGATAATAACCTGCTTTTACTTTGCTAAGGGGCAAATGAATTTATAATGCTTATCAGGTTTCCAACAGGCCTGGTTCAATATGGATGTGTGGTGTGAAGGTAATGTTATTTTTTTGTAAATCCAAATGTACAAATGCATTAGATACAGTAGTATTAAAAATGGGCACAACGTTTTGTCCACATGAGGCTACTTCTGATTAACAATTTACATTTTTTCCCAATATATTCCAATGACAAAATTATCTGCAACAGTTATGTTTAGGACATTTAGGCAGTTAAAGCGTAAAAAGATAACTGTAGCTGTAGCTGGTTATGACTGGAGTTTTGTGCTTCATCAGTGACCTGAGGGTACAATAAGTGGGTGGGTGGGAAGGGGGGGGGGGGGGGGGTTAGGAGGACTCTAAGGGCCTAACATGTACAGGTGGCCCAGAACTGTAATATTTCTTAGAGCCCTATATTTCACTCCCTAGCAAGGACTTTTTACAAGCAAGCCATGGCCAAGAAGGCAGCAGATTAAAGACAAAAAGACAATACACAAACCATAGTCTGTAAGTAAATTAGAAGAAGAAGCAAGTGGAATAATACAACATAAAACACACGAAACAAAATAAAACACGTTAATGGAAAAAAAGTTCAAAGAAAGAACACACAGTTTGTAAAACACAATTAAAACCTAAGTATGACTTGTTTGAATCACTGTGCCCCGATTCAGTGAGGATTTACCAGATGAAGTCGGTACAGTGGCTGCAGAAGGTGGGCTGCTTGAAGAAGCGGGCCGTAAACTGGTGGTCCTTCACCTCCACAATCCTCTTGTGTTTCAAGGCCCCCTTCCTCTGAAATACTGGCACTCTGGGAGGAGGGGAGAGCGGAGAGGGGAGGGGGGACGCTGAGGGAGATGGGGTGGACAGGGCCAGAGGGGAAAGAGAGGGAGAGGGAGATACTGGGGTGGACATGCTGCCTCTACACGGGCAGAAAAATGGGAGGTTGATGGGGACAAAATGGAGGACAGAGAAGAAAGAGAAGATTTTACGTGTCATGTGGACACATGTAGATGTATAATAGACACATTTAAAGGAGGAAGAGATGACTCAATAGTACAAAGACGACAAGAACATAGTTCAAGTGGTTTATGAGTAAATGATAACAGAGATGGAGTTAATGAGAGCGGACCAAAGCCAGACAGGGGAATGCCCAAAAAAAGAATTATGGAAAGGTCGAGAAATATGGACAGGGAGAGAGAGCGAGAGAGAGATTAAAAGAGAAAGAGAGAAGGGAAAAAGAGAGCGAGGTTAACACACAGGGCCGTATGTACCTCAGCAGAGTCTCTGAGGCCCACAGCGATTAGTGGAACTCCTGCCCTACTTCATCCACAGCCACACGTCTCCCGTCACCATGTCAACCGGCCCCCATCCGACACCCTCCCTCTGCCCCAGCATCTCTCCAGCCCTGCCTACATGCACTTCAAACACACTATCCGTCCCCCATTAAAACCCCCGCATCTCCCATTACCATGTTTATCTAGCCCCTCAGTGCTGTGTCTCTGACCCTAGACTCTGCACATGCTCTTGTTAAGTCCTGTGGAGGCTACTGCTGCCATAAATCTGCTTTATTTTATGAGATGGCAGGAAGTTATGTCATTCACAGGCAAGCAACGGGGGTGGGGGGGGGGGGGGGGGTATTAAAGAGAACCCTAAAAATAAGTGACATAAATGACACAATTAAAGATTAAACATAAAATCACTCCCTCACCACCTCACATGCACACCTTGAGAATAGGGCCATGTCAAAGGCTAGCATGAACACAAGAGCTAAAGATAATACAAAATGAAAATAGGCCACCACTTCAAAATGCCAGAGTGTACAAATAAAATCAGATAAGATAGTTGGAAAAAAGTTAACTGAAGACAGTGGCCAAGCAGAAAGACAAAAAAGGGGAATACAGAGCCAGAGAGAGTGAGAGACAGAGAGAGAGAGAAGTGGGGAGAAGAGAGACAGAGGAAGAGAGACAGTACCTGTACTTATGGCTGTTTTCTTGACAGACTTGATCAAAGACTGGGGTTCTCCTCTTCCTCTCTCCCCCTCTCTCTGGCTGTCTTTCCCTTTGAAAGTCAGCCTGCTATCTCTCTGCACCAGTCCTTGATTGAGGGAGGAAAAAAGAAGGGAGGAGAGACAAGGCAAACTGTAGAAGTAAAGAAAAGAGCCCAAAAGTTAAAAGAAAAAATCAAAAACTGTCAATGCCAAAAGAGCAGGAAGACAAAACAAGAAAAGAATGAGATTGACGCTTTCCAGGAATGAAAGAAGACAGACGAGAAGAGGAGTGCTGTATATTCCTTTGCCCAATAGCAAGTGGGGGAGTGACAAGAGGTGATATTCTCTTTCCAAGATTGATTCTGTTTTTACCAACAGAAAGGAGGGATGAGATAAAGTGGGAGAGTGAGAGAGAGTGAGAGGCAGAGAGAGAGAGAGAGAGATTGAAGGAGGGAGGGGATGGAAAGAAATAGGCAGCAATTCATTTTGAAAACTGGGTTACCTCTCTCTAGAGAGTGAAGGAGGGAGGGACTGGTGGAGAGAAAGGGGAAGGGGGACATGGCAAGATATCGCCACTTGCCATCAATATGGACCAAGTCAACCAGCACGGTCACTGGAGGAGATGATGTTGCCACAGAGTGGACTTGGAGACAGATAGACACACCGTAACCAGGCAGAAGCCATCTTTTCAAGACTACTTCAACTTGAAAGGCTGAGCAACAGATGGCCGCTTGCCAATCCACATCGCAGAGTGTGCGGCAGGACTGAGCAGCAGCTACAATAGGCAACAGATGGCCATGCTGCTGGATGTTAGCATGTGCAAAAAGCACAGTCGGAGGTAAAGGCAGAGGTGATGTCTGGGAAGGATGTTAAAAAATAGACTCTTATGCAGAGAGGTGGTCATTACTGAATGTCTCAATCCAGGTCAATGTGCGTGTGCGTGTGCGTGTGTATGCGTGTGCGTGTGTGTCTGCATGCGTGTGTGTGTATGTTATATGCTGTATGTGTATATGTGTGTATGGGCTTGTGCATGTGTGTGTGCTCATGCATATGCTAGTGTATGTGTGTGTGTGGGGACGTGAGTCTGTGTGTGTGTGTGTGTGTGTGTGTGTGTGTGTGTGTGTGTGTGTGTGTGTGTGTGTCTGTGTGTGTGTGTTCACATGCTCTAGCTTGTGTGTATGTGTGAAATACAGACACCACAGAGACAAGGGCTGCCCAGAATATACCAAAGAGGGGGGGCGGGGTGAGGGGAGGGTAATAACATCGTATTTATTGGCGGTGAGAAAGGACATGACAGGACATAATACTGACACTAATACAGAGGACTGAGATAAAGGAGGGAGGAAGAGCGAGAGAAAGAGTGAGAGAGAGACAGAGAGAGAAAGAGAGAGAGAGAGAGAGTTAGAAAAAGAGAGAGGGAAGAGAGGATGGCAGAAGAAGAGCAGGGAAGGAACAGAGAGAGCAAAGGGCTGAAGGTCTAATTAATGAAAATGTAGGTTATTAGTCTCCTGATGAAGACACTGAGAGAAAATTAATTAACAATTATAATTAGCAAGATTGTTAGAGAGCAAATGGTGTCACTTAGTATGTGTGTGTGTGTGTGTACTTGTGTGTGTATGCATGTGTGAGCTTGTGTTTGTGTGTTTATGTTGCTTGTCACTGCATACACTGCTGGGCACAAGTCGATTAGTATATATCTTTGTTTCAGGCAACATTCTATTCGAAGCCAATCAGTGGAAAAAGGCTTTTCTCTTGTCATCAAATTGCATCACATTCTGGAAGAACATTCTGTTTCGCTAATCCCACTGACAAATGCTTGGCTAATTTCCTCAGCAAGAGCTCAAAGTCCTCCATGGCCACTTGTTATCTGTCTCCAAGTACAGATCTTTAACTGCACCTGTGCCTATCACACAAAGATCAGACGTGCATTAGTATCAGATTGGAATATTTCCAGGCATTATCCCCATCGCAACACAGTAGATTAAGTTCAGTTACCACTACGAACACATGACACAAAGACATCAATGCATAAAAAGAGGCATGAAATTGTGTGAGAAATAAATAATAGCTGAGACTTCAGTGGTGTTAAAGAGAGTCTCAGCACCGCATTAGAGGGTTAGCTGGCATTGATAATGGCATTAATCAGGAGCAGCACGGGTCCCTGGCCCTTCCTCCTTCCCCAAATCTCTCATTCAAGATGCTCACAGCGAGGCTGCAGGCTAATTTGGCTGGGTGGGGGGTTGGGAGGATGGAGGGGGACTAACCCCCCACCACGAGCGGCAATCCGTTCAGGCTGGACTTGATGGAGGAGCGACATGCTGGATAGATAGTGAGGAGAAAATGATTAACTACAGAAAAAGACATTTAGAAAGAAATTAAAGAAAAAAACTAAGTTTTGAATATTTGGGCCAGAAGCCCCTATTTTCAAGAATACTGCAGTTATGTAAGTTATGGTGAATATTTCTGCATCAGTTGTTCTGACAAGTCTGTAATATCATAACAAATGTCATTTAACAAAAACCCCTTATATGGAGTATTTCACTGGGTCATCTCAGCATGCTTTACAATGTTGGTCTGGAGAGGTCATAAAAATGAGCTATGGTGAGTTTTCCAGAAATACATTACACACATAAACCATGGATGCGCGCAACCACGAGAAAGTAGCCGTAGACAAAAAAATGATTTGTTGACTTGATTAAAAGGTGAGAGCATAAAAAATCGAAGAGAAATTGGAGAATTGTGAGACTTCTGCAGGTACCTGGTCTTCAAAAAGCCATTCTTCTTGGCAGCAGAATCTAAAAGCCACATGCTTGTGCACACACTAATGTCACACAGGCACCTGTGCTTGGGCTCCTTCATTAACTGGGATTCACTTCCATTCCAGAGCAGTGTACTGAGTGCATGCCGGAGACAGAAGCTGATATCTTTTGTATGCTGGATTTGGCAATTTCTCACTTCAGCTGGAATTCCCCCTTGCAATCTGCTGTGAAAGGACAACAGTGCAGACTTTCGTAAAATCGATTCTTAAAACTTTAACGCCTGCTGGTGAGGTCTAAAACATCAAGGAACTGACTTGATGTGCCACAACACAACACATGCACACACACACACACACACACACATGCACATGTGCACACACACACGCATGCATGAACACACACACAAACACATTCACATACACAAACACTCACACACACATACACAAACACAATCTTGAGTTCTCTCTTTCTTTCTTTCTCTCTTCTTTTGCATTGAACAAATGAATTAGAGGAGCATTCTTTGATTTTCTATGTGCTGCGGCTGGCTTGCATTCCTCTCTGACTCAGTGTTCAGCTGTTGCGTTAGGCACTCCCTGCGTCAATAGTGCAGACAGGCAGCACTATTCCTGGAGGGCTGGCGCAGAGGCTGACTGACAGTGCACCCATTCAATCACCATCTGCTCCAGGCTCCCTTACCCTTGTGAATAGACTCCATGGCCATTCAATTCCTCTAACAAGTCAATGTGGTGTTGAGCAGTGACAAAAATCACACACACACACACACACACACACACACACACACACACACACACACATACACTACAGGTGCCAGCTCATGGTACTACTCCCAGTGCATCAGCAGTGCAGCCTTGCTGACAGGTGGCACAAGGGATTAGTGGCTTGGAGGAAGGCCTGTTCACTGCCCAACATCCATCTTCACATCACCCTCCCTCTTCAACATCCAGTGCTCTTTACTGACACAGGAGCTGCTGGCATGGATGGATAGGTCCTTACAGACCATGCTGAGGGGGACTATGTCTTAGAATGGGGTCCCTTGAGGTTAGCTTCAATCTCAGATGTTTAAAATATGCAAGATCTCAATTATGTCTTTCCAGCAGGCTGCTGCCAGAATTACATCTAAGAGGGCACATTCCCACGGACAAAATGAATTATCACAGTGGCAGTCCTGCCCCTCGTCTCAGCATGCGGTTGGCGCTCAAGCGTTCTCCAGCCAGGGGAGCCGCTGGACTGCAGATCCACCCCTGCCAAAGGCACCACGTTCCTCACCACCTGAAAGAGATGTCCAGAGCATGTGAAGTAAGGAGCACACCTGGTGGAGAGCCAAGGCTGGGCGCTCAGACATCTTGGCTCTCTTCATGGGGAGAATGAAGTCAGCATCCGGTCAGCGGGCCACTTGGCGATTCCTCTCGGGCAAGAGTGAATCGACGTTCCCCCTTCAGGCCCCTGAAAAACTACAGCATCTCAGAAGCCTTTTTGCCGGTAATTGCGCTTGGCAGCAACTGCCCCCGGTGTGCCATAGTGTGGCTGGTTAACCCTCGCATTCTAGGAATCTCAGATGCGGTTGATTATAACGGCCCGTTTTATTTCAGGGTGATTAGCAGAATGAAGTCTGAGCACAGCATGAGTGAGAGTCCGAGCTGGACACCAGCCATTTTCCTATTATCCCCCACAGTGGTTTAATGAATTGGAAATTTTTAGCTGTGATAGAATCTTTGCTCTTTTGTGTGGGTTGGTAAAGAGAGCAGGCCACAATTGCATTAACCTATTACCAAGCCTAATGACATCATAAATGTTTTGGGTGATTTTTGTTGGTTTCAGAAAAAAAAATGGTGGATGGTAAGAATATTGTGAAAACCAGAAGTTGTTTTCTCTGCAATTGGAATGGTAATAATTGTGTCCGTGTCTTCCTGAACCAATTATGCTGGCTGCAAACATCAATCTCTGCTAACAGGTTTTCATTTCGATTTAATCAATAGTGTCTTAATGCATTTAAACTAACACCATTGTGTTGTACTAAGCCAGAAAAATGGGGTGAAAGGGACCATCTTAGATGTAAATCCATTTTGTCAGATGGAGGCTTTAGTTCGACATCAAGATAGATAACCTTACCCACCGAGGCAAAATGCTTTTGAACCAGTGAATGAAAATAAAAATAACACATGCACATGCACATAATCGTGTCAAGCTTGACATTTTTTTCACATCCCGTAAAGAGAAAAAATCCCCAGAAACAAATTGATACAAATGATAATGTCAATAATGATGTGAGAAACACATTATAGCATTTGAAGGTGAAGTGCATTCAGTGTCTCTCGATAATTTGTCATTCTGGGCTGATTTGGTCTATGTAGAAAATGAAAGCTGACAGGATTTGCCATGTGGATGAAAAGATGAAAAGATGTTGAGGTTCCTTCTTTCCCTGTGTTTCGCACAGGTTCTTTCTCTCTCTCCCTCTCTCTCTCCCTTTTTTGCCCATTGAGAGATCAAGATGATGCGCTTGCAGTGGCCACGGCGTTCGGCACGGATGATGAAAGAGTGAACAGCGAGGCCGCTTTTATCACGTGCAAGGGAGAATGGAGAGGTATTAAACACACGGACACACACATACGCACACACACAGACACACACATACGCACACACACAGACACGCACGCGCACTCATGGCAGCAGGGGAGATACGTTAGTAGTCTGAGTGCATGACGCAGTGAGGGGGCTAAGAGCTGGATCAATCTCGATGCTGCCGTGGCATACCCGTGGCGCAATACATCCTCAGACCCACCGCACTGCATCCCACGCGACTCTGCACAGACATGCACATCAATGGCAAAGGGCTCAGTGGTGATCAATGCGTGTTGAGAGAGATCTACTGCATCCTAGGTCACACTGGCCCTGCTGTTGTTGTGAAGCAGAGTCCTTCTTAAGTGAGGCTACTCGAGGTGTGGAGGGTGACATGAACTGCCCATTTGACAATCTCACGAGGAAAGCATGTGAGAAGGCTGCTGCAATCTCTTCTACCCATGGCACACTTTGACATTCCACCTGCGATTTCGGTCCAGAGAAACACATACAGTATAACCATTTTCTTTGTTAAGAACTGGCTGGTCTGGGTTATTGAGAAAGAAAATTGGTAGTTGGTAAATTGTAGTTTAAGGCAATAGGATAGCAGGACTCAGATGACCCTGGTTGAGGTTTCTTTGCATACAAACCTGAGCCACAAGAATGAACGGAGCAGAGTTTGAAGGAAGATAGAGTGCTGCACACATCTTGTGAGATCAAAGCTTTCATCTGCCATTCAGCAACACCCACATGGCAACCCCCCCCCCCCCCCCCCCCCCCCGACACACACACACACACACACACAACAGGAACACAGAGGCACCCAAACATACATACACACACACACACACACACACACACACACACACACACACACACACACCACAAACACACACAATAGACAGACATCCAGATGGACAGGGAAAGAGATAGCAAGACAGGGGCAGTAGGAAAGTCTGGCTTGAGGAAATCCAGAAATGCAGTACAATTTACTTGGCGTAAGGTGCTCCTATTGGGTACTTCACACAGAACACAGACAGAGTAAGTGGCAGGATTGTTCTCAATATAAAAAGGTACATTCACCCAGACATCCATAGACAGAGAGAGAGGAGAAGAGACAGAGTCACAAAGACACAGAGGCTGCAGTCAGTGGTTAATTAAAGAGAATCATTTTTTATGAAGCAATTCTCAGGAAGTAAGTGCAGCACTGACCACCCTCCCCCACCCCTCCCCAGACATTGATGTCATAACCAACAGAACTCTGATGGGGTATATGGGACAGTCTGGACTGTACAGTACAAAGGCCTTTGAATGTCCGCAGTTACCAACTCTAGTAGTCATACACAGTCAGACTCTCCTGTGCCATCTGGCGATACTGCAGAGACATACTGTAGTAGTAGAGTGTCTTGCACTTAACACACGAATCAGAGAAAACTCATAGGTCTGCTTGTGGAAACTGGGGGTAAGTGTGCTGTTTGGTTACTTAACATTTTCTTTCTAAGTTGTTAAAAAACAGTCACCTGTATAAGAAATGAGAAAAGCACTACTATACATCACGAGCCTGGTGATAACTGTGTATCAGAAGAGAGAGAGAGATCTGTGAGTGATCTGGCAAGCTTTGTGGTCTGGCGTCCCTGGTTCCTTGAAAAATTACTTCAAGGTGAAAAAAGAAAGTAAAATCACCCTAAGGACCCTGTTTGAGCAGGGAGGGCCATGACACAACAGCCTTGCCATGTCAGAAACAGATCTGCAAACAAAATGGCATCTGAAGCAGTACAGTATAAACACTATCTATACATTGGGTTCTGTTTTTTTATCCCAAAGAGCAAAATCAGAGCTCACAGATCATTAACTCTCATTTAGCAAACAAACAGCACAGCATAATCCAATAAAAGTAAAAAAATAGGCTTAAACAAAACATCAAGAAAGAAAAAAAAGGCAGGAGCAATACAGCGCATTTCATGTCTTGCAGAACAATGTGGCGAACATAGCAGGACTTAAGAAAAAACACCACTAGCAACCTGTGTAGACAGCCCTGGTCCTGGTGGTCATGGAGATTTCAGTTTGTCACTCTGCATAACAATCTGTAATTGGTCAGAGCCCTTTATCGACAACCAGGCTTCAGTGATGCTGGTCGAACACACACACACAGCCAGCCGTGTGCAGTGAGCACCCCTATCTGTCCCTCTCGCGCCTCTCTGTAAAGCTACAGCTGGAGTGAGTTGGTGGAGGCTGAACCATTGCAGGATTATGAGGCTGCTGCTATGCAGGAATGAGACTTCCTGCCTGCCTTCCTGCTTGCCTGGCTGGCCGAGGCGTAACCCGAGCCTGTATGCGGTCCTGCACTGGAGATATTACACAGCACTGCAGCTCTGATAGGCAGAGAGAGCAGCTGAAGAAAAGCTGCATACTCGAGCAGATAGATGGAGAGAGCCAGCACAAGGGAGAGTGGAAAGAGGAGGGGGAGGAGAGGGAGAGAAAATGGGAGAGCAGGGAGAGAGAGAGGATGCGGAGGAGAGAGACAGAGAGCAAGCAAAAGGTCTTAAGAGGGATATTGCAGGGGAAGAAGCCCCACCTGTCATATGTACCAGTTTGAGCACTCACACCTCCCTGTGTGTTTTCTCCACTGCAAATACTACCTACACGCACATAGAAAAACTCTCAGAATACACACTACCACATACAAATAATAGGACACATGTATCGCTGCATCTCTTCAAGATCATACACTTAAAATAAGAACTGTTAAGGGACCTTTTCCCAATTCTTCCTCTATCTCTCTCCCTCTCTCACACACGGACAACTCACAAGTCCATCTTCAAATGAACTTGTACCAAACCAACTTGCTTCAACTGAGAGAGACATTAACACGCAAGCCACTGTCTAATACACTCCAGTGCAAGACAGCATAGTAAGAGTGCACCAGAATCAATGCATGCACACACGCACCAGGCAAAGTCCATCCCAGGCCTGAACGCAATACTACATAATGCATGGTTTCATTTCTGAGCCAAATATTGACTTACGATGGCTTTCCAGTGGCAATATATATCAGAGCTACAAACCAAAACGAATAATGCTACATCACTGGGATCAGTCCACAGGGGGACTAAGGACACATACAGTACATACAGATTTAGGGGAGTTATGTGTTGCTTTGTCTTCCTCGTAGCACAATAGCGAACACCTCTCGCCACGTGCCAATCATGTGCATAAACACAACGCTATATTTGTACAGGGTCAACCCAACATCATGCACTCGTCCCACCCCTGCACAAGTCACTTATAGTGTCTGGGAGCCTAAAGAGTACGGTACAGCCCAGATACCTGCTACAGTGACATGGTCTTTAAAACACACACTGCAGTCACATTAGTCTTTATAGATACATTGTTAATCAACTGATCATCTTCAGTAATCAATCAAAAGGAGCAAGAACACAGTATCTACTGGTCTCTGTTTTTTTGCTAAGTGAGAGACATATATTGGGAATAACACTGAATTAAACAAGGCATAGTGAAAAATAGACAAAATTAGAATGTCATCAACGTAATGCCACATTAGTCTCAAAATAATCAGGAAAAAGCTACAGATGAGTAAAAAGCACATAAGCAAATTGTTTTGACATAGAAGGTTCTTGAAATATAAGCCAGATAAGTACAGACTGAGGGAGAGTGAAAAAGATCTAATTAAATTTAATGACTAAATTAATTGTAAATGTTAGGTAGTATTACAGTCGAGGTGATGGCTGTAGAAGGTACAGTTGAAAGATGGTGTGATGAAAAGAGTTGACTTTTTCTCATCTTTTTTCACAGGCACTAATGTCTTCACAGTCATATAGGAGGAATTGAAATTCAAAAATGACTTCAGTGTCTAGAATTGCTACAAAGCTAAAACATTTAAAACTAGTTATCTAACACTTCCTCCAAATATACCAAACTTAACTCATTTATATATATATATACCTGTATGTATATATATGTATATATTTATTTGTACATATACATCTTTTGTATAGATAAATGATAGAATTGAAATGATAATTGAATACAATGATCAATAAAATATCTAAATCACAGTATAACATGGTACATTCTCAAAAAACATAGTAGATATATACTTATATATTTTTTATATTTTTTTCTCTCAGCAAAAATTAAGCTACAAGGTTTGGAAAGTCAATCCTGTACATGCAGTCACAGAATTCAGTGTTAGTGCCCTCTCTCTCAACAGCATGTCAATGACAGATCAAGTCTGAACTCAGCACCCTTCATTCTTTCACTCGTTCAACAGCTCTCCCTCACTGCGGAAGGCCGTTTTTCCTGCTGACGTTGACCAAGTTTTTTCCAGCACATTACAGAGAAACAGCCAAGAGGCTCTCAGCAACCACAACAATTTAATTACACAGCCCACACTTCAATACCTGAGCATGTAGATCGTTCACACATGCAGTGATTTCAGGGGGATTGTAGAAGGGGGAGTTGTAGGTAAGGGGGGCAGGGGAGCGATCGATCTTGTTAAACAATAAGACAGTGTTTCTAAAAGATGAGCCCCAAAAACGGCCTTGGCAAAGCAAACAGATACATAGAGGAGACAACAGCTCTGTTCAAAAAGCGCTGTTCAGAGTCAAAGGCTGTCTAAGTCCTTGATCTGTGGCAATGTGTGCCAGTGGCCCACACTGTCCTTCACATTGCAAGATTGATCCTAACGTCCTATAATAAATAACAGCATCCAAAATGCTACAAAGTCTAAAAGTAGGTCTACCTTTTGCTACATCATGTCAAAGCTACATTCAACTACGAAAAGGGGGAAGTTGGCTGTGACTGACATTCAGCAGGCCACATGAAATGACATACAGACGTCTATCAGTTTTAAATCACTGACATCTTTACTTACTGCATATGGTGCAAACACTATGGTGCCCTCTACAAAAACATGTTAGAAACCCCGTAAAAGGTTTGAGCCGTAAAAGGTAATCTCTACCTTGTTGAATTTGAAATGACATCCTAGGCATCAAACACAGAAATTTAATAATCACAGCCCTCATCTGCACGTGTCTCTGTGTAACTGCACCATGTGTGTGTATTTGTATGTGTCTGTGTGGTGTGTGGGTGTGTGTATCAGCGTGTGTGTGTGTGTGTGTGTACGCGCGCGCTTGGGGGCATGTAAACATGCAAATATGCACTGCACATATATGGTTTTATGAGTTGAGGAGAAGATGTCCTTGTTACGCTAAATGATAATGTAATGATGCCTGCCTTGAAAACTGCCAGGACCTTTTTGTGCTTCATAAAATGCGTCTCCGTTGCATAGGAGAGGGTGTCTGCCAAATAATAGATCAATGCTGTTCATAAAAAATCATATACACCCAAATGTGGCCAAAAACACTATAATTCTTTATATCTGAGCGTAAAAGATTTCTCCCTCAAGGCAATGATAATGAAAATTAGGCTTTAGAGAGAGATTCAAACATTCTGTTGGTTTTTAACCTATATTAATATTATGCAGCCATCTAGTGCAAATTAGAAATATTGCAGCCAATTGCCCATTTGGTAATAGGTAATGATGTATTGCTTGCACATGGAATACTGTGGCCCCAGATGTCGAAGTAAATGATGGGAAACTGGCATAATGGTTTAAAAGCTTGAGTAGAAACAACAGAAAAAAACTGGCACTTGTGTAGAGTGCTTTCCCTATCTAACATCAGTCACAGTCAATTTACCCCACTGTTAAAATACTGACACAGTGAATGCAATATATAGATAGATAGATTAGAAAAACAAGGAGCTGGGGGAAAACAGGAGTAAGAAACCAAATAAACACAGAAAAAATGCTACATGATTTCTTTTTTTGTTTGTTCTTATTGTTGTTTTTTTCTCCTTTTAATGTCTGTGTCTTTAGAATGCTGTGATGTCTGTGTTTGATGTCACGGTGACATGGAGGCATCCTTTTTGCAGTTTTGGGAGGCAGAGAGATGAGAAGCTCCATTGATGTGAGTGAAATGTCTCCTTTGTGAAAAACCTACACAAGTCTACAGAAAAGAGCTTTGCTGTGACGTTGTGCAGTCAAAGGTCATTGTTCAAGAGGACATCGCTTTCCATTGTGGCCTTTGGGGGAAAGGTGGGTGAAAATGGTTGCAAACGGGAAGTGAGGTTACTGGCTCATCTATATACGAAATTTTTGAAAACAAACAGGATTGGCGTCTGTCTTTTTAAACTGGTCGATTGTGTGTGGAGGATGCCGTGCTGTTCACCAGCAAAAGGGTCAGGGGTGGATAATGACAGCCCTCTTTAGTTCAGAGCACAGGTGAAGTGTGTGTTGACCATCACCAGAGGCGGACGCGCCAGTCAAGTCTCTACTGTCAGTTGTGCACAGTATCACATGTCAGTCAGTACAGATGTTTGGCTTAACTGTGTATGAGGGTGCTCATATGTGCATGTCCGTGTGTGTGTGTGTGTGTGTGTCTGTGTGTGTGTGTGTGTGTGTGTGTGTGTGTGTAAACATGACATCACTACTCACGGGCTCCGGAACCCGGCTACCCACTGTTCTCGCTGGAGGAGAGGAGGACGGAGGATGACATCGTGATGCTCAGTTCCGACCGCAGGTGCAGGATGGCTGGGCTCTCCCAGGCGACGGAGGCCGAGGATCCGGCCGAGGACTCGCCCCCGGCCCCGGCGCTGTCGCTGTAGTAACGCTCGTCCTCAAGGCGCGTTGTGTGGATGTGCGTGACGCTCCAGCAGCGGCGGACCACGGATCGTACGCGCACGCGCAGCCGTCCCGGAGCACCAGCCCCCTCTCGCTCGCTCCCCCCCTGTCATACCTCGCTCTCCAGGCTGGAAAAGTGTGCGGAGCCGCGGCGCGAGCACAGGCTCTTGGCTTTGAGAGGGAGGTGCGGCGAGTAGAAGCGGCGGGGCTGGGGCACTGAGCGCAATCTCTGGTACTGAAGCTTGGCGCTAGCCGTGGCCGGGGCACCTGAGCCCGGCCTAGGAGAGAGCACCGCTGGTGGTGACGCTGAGGCAGACGAGGGGGGTGGGGGAATGGGCATGGGCAGGGAGGCGCTGCCACTGGGGGAAAGCAGAGGCTGCGGGGGTGAGGGCGACGGCTGCGAGGGGTGCTCCCCCCCAGCCTGGGCCTGCTGTGTGCTAATGTTGGACTGGCTACCGGATTTGGGGGCATCTGGGGTTGGGGGCAAGGGTTTGGGGCGCGTGCCCCCGCTGAAGCTGTGGCAGTGGGGAAGCAGCTCCTCCTGGCTATGGGAGGGGACGCTGCCACGTTTGGAGTGAGAGTGCCGCCGGCTATGGGGGTGGGGTGCACACTGGGCGCATGTGCCGTCGTCTATCTCCCGACGACCCTTTCCCTTCCCACGTAACCTCTTCTCACCCTTCATGGGAAGCTTATCTACTGACCAGTAGCGCCTAGGGGGTGGGAGAGCTGTTGGGGGAGGAGGCCATTGAGCACCCAGGCCACCGCTGCCCCCACCAGAGCCCCAACCCACCCCTGCACCTGAGGCCCAGAAGTCTCCACTTACCCCCCAACCTTCAGACCTGCCCAGAATGGAATCGTCTCGACTATTGATGCTTCCACCTTTCTCCCTGGCAGGGTATGTTCCAAAAAACCAACCCCCTCCCCCGATGCCACTGGCAGCCACTCCTCCAGTGCCCTCCCAGTACCTCTCAAATCGGCCAAACTCTCCCGACGAGCCCTCGTCGGAGTAGCTCTCCTCCACCCGAACTCTGTCCCTCTCTGACTCTGACACAGCCCCTCTCCCAGCACCCCTTACCGCCGCCTCTACCCTCTGCCTGACTCTCTCCCTCTGCTCTTCCTCCTCGTCGTCCTCATCTTCATCGTCTTCCTCTTCTTCCTCGTCCTCAGAGTCCCACTCGTGGAAGGACAGGCCCTCTCTGGTGTGCGCCCGTCCCCGCTCGTAGTGCATCAGCAGCGGCCGCCGCTCCCCAGCCCGGCCCTCTGACTCCCTCTCCATCCCACTGCTCCGGCGGCGCTTGGTGGAGGGAAAGAGCGTGTGTAGGGAGGAAGGGGGCGATCCGGCAGTTGGGTCAGTGGCAGACGCCCCTCCCCCACTAACCCAGAACTTGACGGAGGAGGGCAGCTTGTTGAGGTTGGCGTAGCGCTTGCTGGATGACCGCGGCCTGCCTTGTGAGTGCGCGCTCTTGGCTCTCCTTTCTCGACTCCTGCTTCCACTTTCATCCTCTCTGTCTCCTCCTTCCTCCTCTCCACCCTCTCTCCTCCCACTTCGGTCCCTCTCTCCCTCCCAGGCCGACTCTCGGCTCTTCTCCCCAAATGTGCTGCGGTACTGAGTGGAGAAGGAGGAGTATTCGCCATCTCTGTCTCCCTCCCCATCTCCCTCCCTTTCTGCCTCCACATCCCCCTCCTCTGGCTCCGAGTGTTTGCTGGCGATGGATTTCTTCCTCCTCTTTGTCTTCATGGCTTTTTTCTTCTTCTTTTTCACCTTGCGACGCTTCCTCTCCCTCTCCCGCTCCCGTTCTCTCTTCTCTCGCTTTTTCCTCTTCTTGTTCTTTTTCTTCTTTTTCTTCTTCTCTCTCTCCTTCTCCCTCTCTTTCCTCCGCTTCTTCTCCCGCCTCCGCTCAGCCGTGTCGCCGCTCCTGTCCCGCTCTCTTTCACCCCAGCCAGCCCACCACTCCTGCAGCTGTGCCAGCTGGCTGCCACCCCTCTCCCTGTCACGTTCCCGCTCTCGCTCTTTCTCTCCCTTGGGGCCCCGCGGCTTGCGTGGGGGTATGGGTGGAGGCGGCGGGCCATGAGTAAGTGAGCGGGGAGACAGGAGGGAGCGCTCGCGTTCTCGCTTCACCGTGTGTCCCTGCAGGAGGCTGGACTCCTCCGTCAGCTCGTCCAGATCCTCCTCCTCCTCCTCTTCCACGTCCCGGTCCCTGGTGCTCTGCGAGGATGAGGTGGTGGTCGACGAGGGAGAGGTGGAGCGTGAGGACGAGGCGGAGGAGGTGGAGGACGAGCTGGAAGTGGTGGAGGAGGATGAGGTGGACAGGTACGGGAGTGACGGGGAGGGTGAGGGAGGGGTGTAGGAAGGGGACACAGGAACAGGCACGGGAATTGGGAGGGGGGGCGAGGGACGACCCCGCCTGCCCCCCAGCTCCCTGGCCCCGTCCCGGCTCCCGCCCCTGCGGCCCAGGGGCAGGATGTTCTCATACAAGGGGCCCCCCGGTTCTTTGGGTTTCTTGGGCCGACGCTTCTTCCAGAAGGATGAGGGGAGAGGGGGAGAGGGGTGCGGCAGCGGGGGGTTAGGGGCCAGTGGGCCAAGGGCCTGGCTCTTGCCAGGCAGCCGGGGGGTCCCCAAAGATTTCACCCCCTTCCCCTGACCCCCTCCGCTGCCACCCACCACCACCTTCTTCCCCACCCCATGGTCCATGCCCTTTTCCTGATAGTAAGCCACCGTAGCGGGTGGTGGCTGGGGGTGGCCCCTCGGGACTGTTTTGGGGGTCTGGGAGCCTGTCTGCTGTTCCACACAGGGCCCCAGTCCCTCAGGGTCAATGGGTCCGTAGTAGCGCTTATATCCATCCAACCCCGCTGCCGCTCCTCCTCCACCTCCTCCTGGACCCCCTGTCCAAGCTGTTGGCACTTTCTGGGGGTAAGGAGTCATCTCGGTCATGCCTCCTCTTACCCCCAAAGGTGCAGGAGCAGTCGCCGTTTTGGGGAGCCTCCAGCGGTCCACCACAGCAAGCCTGCGGTCGGGCCGTGGCAAGAAGGTGGAGCAGGGAGCAAGTGGAGCACCCATAAGGGGGGGGTTGGAGGGCCCCAGGCCTGCCCCAGAGTGCACCCCAGTGGGAGGGGAGGCTGGAAGTGGGGTTTTGTATGAAGGGGGGGGCTGCTGCGGCTGCTGCTGAGGAGGGGCCTGCTGCTGCTGTTGCTGCTGCTGCTGCTGGGCCAGAGAGATGGCTGGGTTGGCAACCGCCGCAGGCACGATGTGGGAGGGAGGCTGGGCCTGAACCACAGAGGCATGGTGATGGGAGGGGACTGTGACTTTGGATGCCTGCACGGTCTCGTCCACAAAGCTGCAACAGCTGTACATGCCCTGCATAAGAGAGGCAGAGGAGGGGAGGGGGAAGAAGTGTGAAAACACGGCTAGAGACACAGATAGAGATCTCCTTGCTCAGCTGCATTTTTGTTCCCGCAGCAAATAAATAATTCTTACCTATTGATTCTACGGCCTGGCAAAGAATTCCTTAGCAAAGGATTAAAATTTAATTTGGCGGGATTAAGAGACAAGAAGTCTACCCTTACAGTAAACCAGCTGTCACCCGCTCGAGCACCCTCCCCTTGTAGCTGCAGAGCAGAGCTCTGTGCAATCAATATGGAAGTACGCATTCCCACCCGCCCCCATTTCTCTTTCTCTTTCTCTCTCTCTCTCTCTCTCTCTTTTTCACTGTCTCACCCTGCTGAAGGCCAAGAGGAAGTCCAGCTTTCCAGATTCACCCATGCCACTCATGCAGTGGCGCAGCTTCCAGTAGACCAGGTGCTCCCACGCAAACACCAGCAAGCTCAGGCCCATGGCCACTAGCAGCATGTAGAAGACGCCCGCCATGTTGTCGATGTCCAGCTTGGAGCTCATCACCTCAATCTTGTCGTTGTGGCAGATGCCCGAGAGCCAGAGGCGTTCCAGCATCTCAATCTCATCTAGCCAAGAGAGAGAGAGAGAGAGTGAGAGAGAGAAAGGGAGAGAGAGAGAGCAAGGGAGAAAGAGATAGAGAGAAAGTGAGAGAGGGGGAAATATGAGTACATGATTAGGGTGGGTCAGTGGGGATGGACTGGAGAGCAGCTGGGGAAATGACAGAGGCGAGCCTGGCCAGAGGACAGGTGCGAGATACGGTGTTGTCATGGAGCCCGGGCGCATTTATTGGGTGCTGCGAAAATAACACTGATGTGGTGGCTGCAGCAGACAATGGCAAGGTGAGGGATACCGATGAGGGTGAACAGAGGACAGGTCTGTAAACACACACACATTACACACAGGTGCACACACACACAGGCGCACACACACACATGTGCACAAACACACACACACACACACACACACACACACACACATGTGTAAGGAGGAAAAAAGGGCTAGCATGCCTATCAAGCCAAAAGATCAGAGGGCAAGCAGTGGCTGTCTGGTTGAGACCCAAAGGTTGAAAATTGGAAAATCCGATAAACAATAGGTGTTATTCATTAAAACACCTCAGCAGGCCCTGTTTGTTTGCAGTCGCGGAGTACTTAAGATATTAAAGGTCAGCTGGTCAAACGCCTCCAAGGAGGGGACACTGCATCTGTCACCAGAGGTTAGACAAGGTGATGAGATATTAGTGGGAGGGTGGGGTGAGGATCACACCAGCTAATCATACAAGGGCACAGAGGGCAACGTTTATTAGCAGTAAAGGTGAGCACAAGCCTATTTGTCTAACCTCTTGAAGGATTTTGGGGAAGATCATGTTGAGCCTACAAACCAGAGCAAGGCGGGGAGAGGAGAGGTGCAAGGGCCGCAGGCAAGAAGAGGCCAGTCTCTGCATTACAATCTCTCCGCATCCTATCTGTGCTAGATGGAATGGCGCAGAGCAGAAGAGGAAAGGAGAGAGAGAGACCAAGTGGAAACAAGATGCACTTTTTCACCCTCTCTCTCTCTCTCTCTCTCTCACACACACACACACACACACACACACACACACACACACACACTCGTTGTTGTTGAATTGTGCACAGGGGAATGAGGGGATGGGAGAGGATGAGGGTAAAAAAAGCTAAAATGGAGGGAGGGAGAGAGAGAGCAAAGCTGAGATTGTCTCATTATGACAAACAGCAGGGCCTCCCCTCCTCAGTGTGAAGAGAAGAGAGGAGAGGAGAGGAGAGGAGAGGAGAGGGCGGTCTCGAGAGAAGAGGATGGGAAGAGCTGTGCTGATAACCATAGAGAGGGAAGAAAGAGGCATAGAGAAAAGTGATAAAGAGGAGATAAGAGAGGAAAGCAGGTGTGTGTGCATACTTGTGTATGTGCATGCATATGTGTGTATGAGAGTATGTGTGCTAATGTGTGTACGTGTATATGCATGTGTGTGTTTTTGTGTATTTGTGCGCTTATGTGTGTGCACACACGAGTGTGTATGTGAGTATGTGTGTGTGGGGGGGGTGTGGGTGTGTGTGTGTGAGTGCATGTTTTGGTCTAAGAGTGTGATAGCTTGTGTGTTTGTGTGTCATGAAAAAAGAAGGACTGTGTAAACAGAAAACACACAAGAGCCACTGTGGAGAGAGTGGATGGAAATAAAGTTGGGAGGTGAAGAGGAGAGATGGAATTAGAAATTGCAACTGAGCAATGGAGGGCACTAAAACAGAGGGAGAAGAGGAAGGGAGATCATAATCATTTAATTGTAGAAGAAGGTGGTCAGCCTTGGGAGTGTAAGTATATGTGTGTGTGTGTGTGTGTGTGTGTGTGTGTGTGTGTGTGTGTGTGGTTGTGTGTGTGTGTGTGTGTTCATGTAAATGTGGTGTGTGTGTGTGTGTGTGTGTGTGTATGTGTGTGTGTGTCTGTGTGTGTGTGCATGTGCAGGGCCTGCACTTGTGGTAGGTGTAAGAAAGACGGTGTCTGGACCCTGGAGATTCTCTATATCTTGTTCCTGATCTACAGAGCAACAAACAAGCCTATCCTTGTCAAACGTGTTCTGCTTGCTCATTTACATGACAATTCATGACTACACAGCCGTCAGATACACAGCATCTGAATGAGATGCATTACAGGGAGTTGTCCTTGATGAATTAAATGAGTGAGTCTCATTACTAGAACATGCAGATCGTTGGTTTACAGGCAAAGTCAGATAAATGTTTCATCAAAAGCAACAAAAACGCTCTGCGAATGTCATTTACTGTTGCTTGACATGATAAAAATATCAGTGTGTTCTGTTTCTATCAATTCCACACCCTAATAAAGGCTTTGGACTAAAAACATACATTTGGAAGAAATACATGCTGCCTGCCCATATAAAGTGAATATGCACATGATGCCACCACTAAATTGTAGTTATCTTCAGCTGGAGAGGAATGTGTGCTGCAGATAAATGTGTTGTGAGCCGATGTGCGCAGCGGAGAGATTACATACATGGGGGCCTCATTCTGTGTGTTGATACTGCGCCATTCCCGTGGTAATGAATCTCCCGTAATTTTCAATCAGCATCTTGCTGGCAGTATTTCCCCATCAGCCACATAAACCACTGTGCCCTGCTGATGTGGCAGCGCCATGCCAGTCTCAATCCACCTGTGCCGGCTGCATAGTCCCGCCAATTAGAATGACAAAAAGACATTTCCTTCCATTCAGTCAGTCAGTCAGGCAGTGGCACAACGCTTCAGCCTGGCACTTTTCTGGACCTGGCATGTGATGCCCAAATCATACCACTGCCACATTTTTTGGCTGGTTTTTGAATGCTGACATTCAATATTGTTGGCACGTGTACTGTGAATTGTGCACTTGACTACAGGGTTAGATTTGATACGGCGGACTGGAGCCGATGCACTTTTCGAGACAACGTTCAACAATTGTAATCCCTCCAGCTAATAGTGCGCCATTAGCATCTGCAGCTAAATATAAAACCCACTGTTGTCAGGGGGAGGATTTAAGGGTAATGCCAGGACAAAATAAACACAAACATTTCTGTTCATTTCCCATGTAAAGCCGTTCTCCTGTGCCGCGTTGTTTAACGAGGGTGTTAGTAAATCAAACCTGGCACCAAATTGGCACGAGGACTGCCGGAGTGGCTCCAGAGGAACCTGGCAGCTGTACGGGGGGGGTTGGGTGTGGGTGTGTGGGCTTTGTCTCCCTTGCCATGACCAAAGAGGATTTAAAGCGCACACCCAAACAGTCGAGACAATACGTGGTGTGCGTGTGTGGCGAGCTGTGCAAATGACAATTACGGCCACGGCGCCATCCACAGACGGCCACAGCTGCACCCAATCAGCTGTGCTCCAAGGCAGCAAATCTGCCCTCTGCGGTCCAACCTCTATGCATTACTACAGCAAGGCACCTCTGGCCACCACACCAAGCATGGAGTCACTGGTGATTACCTTGTTGGGTTTACCCAAGTGCACCCATACGTGACCACCAGTTGTTTTTTAAAACAAGCAAACAACCACATGTCTCCAAAGGAATACCCAGAAAATAAGGCTTTGTAGTCTTCTGACACACGTGCCACCCCCACCCCCACCTCACACACACACACACACACACACACACACACACACACACACACACACACACACACACGCACCTCAAACAAGCACATTTCCATTTCTTTTCTTGCACTCACATTTTATTATCTTATGTCTGTAAACTTATCCAGGTCATGATAGTCAATGTCATTCATCCAGGTTATGGTAGTCAATAAAAACTTAAGTTGTATGCAACTGGGCTTCTTTCTGGAGCTTGAAAACATTTCACCTTTTATCCAAAAGGCTTCTTCAGCTCCGACCTCATGATGGACAACCAGGAGCTATATCTCTGGACCACTGGAGATGGAGCTTTGAGCTGTAGACTGCATAGGTCATAGATGAATTGGAATGAGGGTCCTTATGATCACAGGATCCATAAAATGAGAACTGCTATGATGGTGAAGAGCAGTTAAACTTCCTGGGATGAGATCTCAAGGCAGAATGGTATGTAGCAGATAGATGATGACCACCTCCAGTAGGCCAGAGTAGGGGTGCAATGGTTTTCAGCATTGTACTGAACCATTCAATATGCTTTGCACGGTTCAATACACCCAGCTAAACCACAATATTTTGGTGCACACAACATTAAACTTTAATTTTCAACACAAGGTTATTGTATATGCATTCTGTGTTGTGGGTGATATTTAGGACTGCTTAGGAACTGAGAATACTTCCAGGAGAAGTGTTTTCTCTGTAGATCTGTAGCTAGGGAGGAAAAAAGTCCATTAGCACGCAAAGCACGGTCTGCAACAATCGGCTATTGTTGAGCTAACATATCAAACGTGTTGGCACACTTACGTTGCCACCACCCAACACAGAGAGCTGGTTTGTCAACTAAACCACAACCATCAGTTGCAGCAGCCTTCCAACAACAGCAGGCTACTCTACAAATTAAAAAACACAAAGAAATAACAAAAAGCTATTTGCGTCTTCAGCAAAAGACATGCAGACCTACTCTGTGGTTTCGGACATAGGATTCCATTACGTGATAAAGTTGCTTGAACCCTGCAGCAAACACAGAGCTAAGACAATATAACCAAACTCTTACCGTGGCCCAAAAACTAGGATGTAAACAGAACTGTGGGAATATTTTACCATTGCATCCTTAGTCCAGATATATAGTTCCTGGTTCTCTATCATCAGGTCAGAACTGAAGAAGCCTTTTGGATGAAAGGTGAAATGCTCCAAAGCTCCAAAAAGAAGTCCAGTTGCATAAAACTTAGCTCTTTTGACTTTAGCAGCTTGTTCGCACTTTCTCTCTCTCACAATGACCCTTTCTCACCCTTGCCTTCTCTCCTCCCCATCTCTCCGAGTTAATCTGTGATAACTATGGCAGCACCAGCAAGACACGGTGTGATGATCCTGTCGAACAAAGCAACCTTGAAGCCCAGCTTTTTCTTTCAGCAATCACAGAGAGAAAGGTGAGAGCGAGAGCGACAGACACAAGACACAGATACGGGTGCCGTCCTCACAATGAGGGAAAAAGAAAAGCAAAGGGGGAGTGGAGAAAGAACAAGATGTCAATACACACAATGAGAGAGACAGGAAATGCAGACATTTAGAGATCGAGAAAGACGTTGAGGGTGAAATGAAAGAAAGAGAAAGAAAACTGGGAGAAAGAGAGAGAGACAGAGAATGAGAGGAGCATTTCACATTTCAGCCTCGGGCTCCTGTCTTGTTAAACTCAGCATTCCATCTTTTTTTTCAGAGACTTCAGCCTTTCTCCTTTCTTTCTTTTCTTGCCATTGCTGGGCTTCACTAGCTTGCCTTCCTCCTCCCTCCAGCAGACACACACGCGCACACACACACACACACACACACACTCATACACTTCCACCCCTTCTCGTTTGAGCCCCTGGCACCTGCCCTCACCATCTCCTACGAGCTGCAGCAGGGCCAGGTCCAGAGGTCGTTTCCAGCGGGAGTTCTTGATCAGGGCCAGGCCATAGCCCGTGGTGGCAAAGACCTTCCCTGAGCCGATGGTCATCACCTTGCAACCCTCATCCTTCCTGGCCATGTAGTTGAGCACGGCTGCATCATAGATAAACGCATCCAGCTTCCTGCATGGGGCAAAAGCAGAGGACAGTCAATACAGACACAAGAGGGAGAGTGGAGGATGTGAAGAGGAGTGAAGGAGCAGTAGACCACACAGAGAGGGAGGTTGAGAAGGAAGAGAATGTGCCGAAGGAAGGTGAGAGGAAAAGAAACGTTGGAGGGGGTGTGATGGTAAGAGAACAGGATTTAAATAGAGCACCCACACACACACACACAAGTAGACCCACCCTACATCCCACACACAGATACACACTATGACACACACCCACACACAAAGAAAGTTAACCAGGAAGCCACCCAGCCTTACACACAGTCTTATACATACACATTTTTACACACACAGACACACACATACACACACATGCACAGTGAGAGTGAGGAAATAGGGATGAGGATTAAAAGTTTAATGGTATGCACTGTGAGGGAAGCTAGACACGTGTGTGTGTATGTGTGTGTGTGTGTGTGGGTGTGTTAAGTGAGGGTGAGAGGGAGTGAGAATATTAGGGAGGAGAGAAAGGCAGGGGGTTGCCAGAGGGAAAGAGAGAAAGAGGGAACGAGGGTACAAGCAAGTGAAAGCATCTCATGTTGTGGCACTTTAAATCTGGCGGTGAACAGGGCCGTTGGAAGAGATAGCGGGAGGGAGATGACAGAGGCTTAGAAAGAGTCAACTCTTGAGGATTAAACATCCAGAATGCACACGCACACGCACACACACACACACACACACACACACGCATACCAATCAGCACACACCCACACACACAGTGAGGGAGAGACTGAGTGACAGAAAAAGTGTGAAGAACATGTGTGAAAAACACGTAGACAGATAGCTGGCAGGTGACAGAGAGGGGTCGGGAGGGAGGGAGGGAGGAAGGAGAAAGAGACAAAAAAGGCAGCAGGAGATCCACTAGAGGTGAGAAGAGAGGGATGGGAAGTGAGGTCACACCGAGAGAGTGATGGGAAGTGGGGTCACACTGATGGGGGTGGTGGGGGGGGGGTGTTTTGTGCGTGTCAAAGAGGTAGAGGAAGCTGGTGAGAAACACACACCCTGTCTTAAGGTTAACGATGGCCTCCTCCACGCCCTTCTGGTTATATTTGACCATGTACTGATGCATGTCTGGGTAATTACTGCGGATGTTCTTCTCCGTGCTGCCGTTAGGAACCGTACCAAATTTCAGAGGGGGGTACTGCTCATTGGGGTGTTGAAACTGAGATTGGGAGGAAGAGAGAGAGAGAGAGAAAAGAGAGTGAGAGTGAAAAGAAACAGAAAGATAGGCGGAGTGGTCGAGAAGGGGGGGTGAGATGGGAGGTGGAAGCAAGGAAGAGAGAGAAAAGTCATTATTGCACTTATTGTTATTGCTGGTCAGCCTCATTATTATGCTATTGATTGCACTCCTCACACTGACAGCACAATAGTAAATTGGCATGCCAATAAAGCTTGATTAATATAGAAAGACAGCATGAGAAAGACAGACAAATGTTAGCAACAGAAAAAGGAAAAAAAGGGAGGGAGAGAGAGAGAGAGAGGAAGGCAGGGGAAAGGGAGGAGAGAAAAGCACACAGGGATTACACAGAAAAAGGGATTGTGGCGTGTTCTCCATGCACCACACACCCTAAATAGCTGTGCTATTAGGAAGCATAGAGGATCATGGGAAACCACAGTCCTCCCATCATCTTTTTCCAGTACAGTGACTTACAAGCGTTGGATGGCCCCCACCACTACCCACCCACCTCCTGCCTCCACATCCAATCACAATAACATCAAACACGGACCCCACAGCATGCCAATGGTCATGAATCAGCCAACCACCCACTCAGCAGTACAAACATCACTCTCTACTGAACTATAATGAATTGAAAATGGAGCCTTAGTCTCACCATCACAGTGACATAAAACAAAGCATTCAGAAGAATCACCATGAGATTAGGGATGAGAGAGGGGGAGGGGGGAGAGAGAAAGAGAGAGAGGGGCACGTGGACCATGTTCTGTCCCTGAAATGAGATATCGCTGGAAGTGGTCCACTAGGTGCCTAGCCTGCTTAGCTTGAAAGTGCTAGGGATCAATCCCAAGGGGAAATTTATCCAGGCTAAATTGGAATTGTAATACAGTCAGAGCAACAGGTTAATACATTGTTAATAGCTTGCTGGTGTCTCTCTGGAGAAATGACTGTGCAAGGCTAGCATGATAAAAAAAATCGGCTTAGCCACAGAGTTACAGAAACATACCTCAGCATCTATGTACATGCTTATGACTCATTCATTACTCCACTGAATTCCAATAGAACAGAATAGGCAATGCTGCAAAATTATCCCAAACAAATAATGTGACACTGGTCCAATTCCAGGGTCATTATAATGTTGTTATTCAAATAGAATGCAGGGGGGAGGTCCACAGGGATTTGTCAACACCGTGTTTATAAAGGTGTCTCTGCCGGTACTGTATAAAATATATCAGAACAACTGTGAGCCTTTCTTTCTCTTCCCTCACACACACACACACACACACACACACGCACACACAGTAGCACTCCCTCTGTCAGTTACCTTCTTGTCGCTAAGGCCTGACACTGTATCATAGTACTCCTCTTGAATCATGAAGGCAGCCAGGTTGGCAGTGTAGCTGGCCAGGAAGATGACAGCAAAGAAGGCCCACACCAGCACCATGATTTTACTGGTGGTGCCCTTGGGGTTCTCCACAGGCACAGAGTTGTTAAAGACCAGAGCCCACAGAAGCCAGATGGACTTTCCTATGGTGAACTTAGAACCTCCAGGTTCTACAGGGAAACACATAAGACAGTGCTAGTAAGAGAGCAAGTGAACAAAAGAATGAACAAAAGAAAAAATAAATGAATGAATGAATGCACGAACGAATGAATGAGCAAACAAACGAACGCATGAACGAACGAACGAATGAACGTACGAAGTAATTAGGGGCTAAGGACAGGGTGCAGACATTGAGTTAGTGACTGGGTAGGGAGTGAGATTAACAGGCGACAGCACACAATGTTGAAGAGGAAACGGAACTGGTTGTCACAGTGTATTGACTGCATGGCATGGTTAAGAAGAAAAATGACAAAACATCTGCCACCTGTAGAACCTTACAGCTTTCAAGAAGTATGGCTCGAAATGACCTTCAAAAAAGATGTAGCCTGTCTTTCTTATGAGACCCTGAGACTCTTGATCTGGATTACACAGTATTCATTGAAATAAGTCAAGAAGGAAGATACTCGAATAATACTTCATAGGAGTACAACACAAAATCTTGCTGTGTGTTTTTTTTCTTCAATTAACCATATGAACATTGGGCAGAATACTTTTTTTGTTTTAGCAAGGAACATAATATTGCTTTCGAGTTTCCACAGTTTGATAGTATTTTCTACCTCCTTTTTCACTCAGGTGTTGGTATGAAACCAGCTAGTTTCACCAACAGATCTGTTCCACTGAATCCTCACGGCCTTTGTCATGTTGCAAATTACATTTCAAGTGATTAAAAAATAAGATGACTTGGCTGTTTTGATCTGATTGGTGGTAAACCTGTCAACATCTGGCAGCATCTCTGCAACCTTGATGTTGGATCACTGAAATTGAAGATGAGTTCACCAGTGCAAGCAGGATCGTGTGGTCTTCTAATGCTGCTATTTTTAGCTCCTGTTCAAAGAGAACATCACCACCTATTGTAATGCAACAACAGTTTTTTTCTCTGTTGACTTAAGGAGGTTAACTTCAGGTGCCATAGCTTGAGGCTGGGAACTGCATCAAGCTCTTCTCCCGGAATTTGCATCGCTATTAATCACTTCAGACACTGCAGCAGAAACTGTGGTATGCAGGGAATATTGATTGTCAAAGTTTTCACATGGCCTGTTTACAAAGCCACTGGGCACATTTTGAAACAGCATTGCTAAAGTATCCCAGCTGCATTTAGACCTGCCTCTCAAAAGGTAATTTTCATCCGTTGTTGACAGCACGCATACTGACAATGCTGAAGCTCAACTGAGTCGTCCTGTTGAACTCACTGTTTTAGTTTTAAGAAAGATGCTGAAATGGTTGCATCAAGTGTGCCTGACTTTTCTCGTCATTTGATTTTCATTGTGTGCACTGTATACATATCCCTTCTTCATTACCACAGGGGAAAAAAAGGTTCTCTCAAATTTGCCAAAGAGCAACCACTCAGGATACACCAGCTGAAATCTGACATCCCTTCACGGACAAAGGAAAACAAAAGGCGATTTCACCAAGTGTGCATCAGTAGGAGGCTGGAGTAGGGTTGGGGGGACAGCCTCAAAGCCTCAAAGCCTCTCTCTCTGTCTCTCTCTCCTGGTTTTATCTCGGGTGACACAAGAGTTGTCTCTGCTGCTCAGCCTCCAGAGCTTGCTCAGGCATCCATAGCTATGCAAATCTGCTCACTCTCCACATTCCTCCTCTGCCAGCAAAATGCCACTGTTTATATCTGCCATTGCGACGAGTGCGGCCCCCTCCTGCTGTCGCTACTGCTCGACAGTGGTCACAAACCTGCCATGAAGTTGACAGGGCCAGCAACATTCCCCTGGCCCTTCAATCACTAAAAAGGCAGAGAGTTTCTGCCATGCTCCACCAGATTTTTTTTTTAATTCTTTTCAAAATAGTATATACAGACATCAGGGATACAAAAAAATGGCTGAAATTCAGAAAAATTTGATTGCAAGGATAAATTTCTCACCTAAAAGATGAATGAGGAGGATTTAGGATGAGGTGGAAGCAAAGCCAAATGACGAGAAGAGAAACATGAATCAGAAAATGGACTATGAGGGAGAGGCACGCATAAAACCATGGGAGCAAAAACCTGCAGTGTTAAATTATACATAGCTTTCGGTAAAGTAAGAAGAGGGGCCTCCAGACCAGTGAATAAATAAGCAAATGCTGAATTCAGACCTAGTGATGAATGTTGTTATCGGCCGCCTCCACAAACACTCTTAAAACGGCCAAACAGTGCTGTTTACACTGTATATGACAAGCAATTGCGCAGTTTCCACATGGCAATTGCTTGAATCAACTGATCCAAGCGTCTTTTGTAATAAGAACATGGCCAACAAAACTGCCAGCCACTCACTTTTGGCACTCTGAAGGCTGCGGTTGTAGCCAACGGGACTGAAGAACTCAAAGATGAAGACGGTTACCGCAACTACCGTCAGGCACATCACAAACATCATCACCCACACAGCTGGACTGTAAGGCTCTAAAAGAGAAAAAAAGAAAGAAAAAGATCACTCAGAAAAAAAATGAGTGTTTTAATATTGCATACATAGTAATTAGTAACATTTTAAGCAGGCTATTCCAAAATCTAATGAACAAAAGAACAGAAGGTTCTGAAAAGTCAGTTTCCCTAACCCTTTATTACCCTCTATATGTGTGATCAGAAGGACATGATTAACAATAACATTGCCAGCTTTCCAAATGACAAATGAATCACCATATTATGCATGGCATGCACTGTATATCAATGACAACTATCTAAGACTTTACATCTTATCTTAACAAGACGATATAAGTGGCCTTGGGTCTGCTGGCAATCCAGACCTAATCTAATGTCAAACCGACCCTTCTAGCCCTGCTGTCACTCACCAAGAAAGGCAGAAGGAGAGACTGTGCCGTTGCTACGGGAGACCATGACACTGATGCCCGTCTCCACAAAAGGTACAGAGAAGTCCACCACCTCTGATCTCTCCTCGTTGATGGTTAGAGAGCCAATGGCCATATCAGCACGCTTATACACCACCTTGCTCAGAAAATCATAAGCCAATTCTGTATCATTTCAGTATCAAAACATTCCCCATGACTGACAAAGGCAGTAATGAGGTATCCAACTCAGAATAAGAGCTGGTGATAACAAAAATGAACCCATTAAAACATTCCAGAAACAATTTATAACTGAAATAGAAAAAGGTTTTTTGTTTAATTATTATTATACTTTCATAGGCATTGTTCATAAATTAATACTGACACGTCAATGTAGCAAATACATCTGACGCATGAATACCTCTTCCCCATTTTGCCTTCAATTTAATTAAATGACTTATCTTAACAATTTTCTCTACATCCCCAGCAGTTGAATAATAGTACTGCATTTAACAACTGATGCCGATTTCATTGCCTTCAAGAAAATGAATGCTAGAGTTACAAAGTGCTAAGTAAGATTGGGGACTTTCTCCGCAACTTAACAAGTTAACTGAGGTCATTGATTAGATAATATATCAAGCCACCTACTTTCATTTGTCAATATCACTGGCCAATTAAAAAAACCTATGGACCCTGTCCGAAAGTTCAGCGAGAGCACAGAAATGGTCGGACGCACTTCTAGTTTATCTCTATTAAATGAGACCTCAAAAACCCCATCAGCAGCAAGCTGAAGTGAGCAGAGCTATTTTCAGTGTGGCTGCTGCTGTAACTTCTTTTTCAGCTCCTAGTGAATCAGCCTGCCTGTGCATCAGGCTGGCGTATAAGTCAAATCCTAGGGAGGCCTGTGGGCCATACCGTATAAAATCAAAGGGAGGAAAAAAATTTGCCTGAGAAAATAACCTTTAGCCTGAGTCTCTGGGGGTGTGCTGTCACGTCATTGGACAAGCATCCGCAGATCTGCAGGAAGATGCTAAAAGAGGGCTGTGAGTGCCCCTGCAAAAAGAGCTGCTTCCGATTCCCTAGCAACCGCCTTAACCAAGTCAACCCCAGGGGTGCGAACATCTCAGCGGGAATTCTCTCAGAAAACAACAGCCTCCCTGTTCCTCGCACACAGGGAATTGCCGCCGTATCCAAGAGAGAACCGACAAACTGAGAAAAAACGTGATTTGTGTGTGTGTGTGTGTGCGTGCGTGGGTGTGTCTGTGCAACAGTGCATGTCTGTGTGTGTCTTCATATGTGTGTATGTGTGTGCAAAAAGAGAGAGAGAGAGAGAACAAGGCAGGCAGAGACAGAGAAAGAAAGACAGAGTTTGACAGAGCACACAGGCCATCATTAGCGTCTCATAACTCTCCTGGGAGCAGACGCATGGTATTTCACCGGTAGTCCTGGAGGCTCCTCCAAACCAGCAGAGAATGCAGCCTACCCAGAGGATTCAGTACAAAGACCGAAAACATGCCAGCGGCAAGGTCAGCTGATGCGCTGTAGGACAACCTGTTGCAGTTAGCATAGGTCAAAAAACCAGCCTTAACTCACCACTGAGACTCAACAGTGTATCCTGGACCCAACCAACAAAGACAACGTGCCTTACTCTGCTCTTTCCTCCTAACGCCAGATTAAATCACGAAAACTCTATCATTGTCTTACCTCTCCAACCATTCCATTCCAGACACCATCGATCTTCTTCCCATGCTTCCCATTGGTGACCAGGTAGAGGTCATAGGTGAAGCCCACAATCTTGGCCAAACGCTTGAGGATGTCGATGCAGAAGCCCTTGCAGCACTGCTTCACAGGGGCCACCCCCTCCTGGAGGGCACTGCCGTGGGAGCAGAAGGAGGGAGAATAATGAATAGTTAAAAGGGAGACTGCTCACAAACACAAAAAGGCCAAGTGAGAAGGATAGGAAAGGAAAAGAGAGGAAAGAGTTGGAAGCTGCCAGAATTGCAATAAGGACAGGTGATTGGACAGAGAATAAAGAAAGAGAGAGAGAAAGAAAGAAAGACAGAAGCAGATTGAAAGGGAGATATAGAGAGATTGAGTGGGACCTGGACACTAAGAAAGCAGGGAGTGTCACTTTAAAGTCAGACAGGAAGATAAAAACATTCATTCACCTTAACTGTGTAATAGGACATGCGGAAGAACAATAGATAATTTAGAAATATGATAGACAATAAATCGAAATATAAAAATGGCCATTTAGCTCCATAAAAAGTCTATGACCACCAACATGTTCTATAGGCTAAGAGTGATAGATTACATCATGACCTGCACCTAAGAGGAGGTGGCCTAAAGGGTCAGTGAAATAAATGTGAAAGAATGACAACTTGATTGAAATGGTACAGCAGATTTACACAGGCCCAAATCCCCTGCAGTGTGACCTGACACTGAAGCAGCATGGGCGAAAAGATGGAAAATAAAATAAGGGAGGTGAGGGTGGATGGAAAGGAAATAACCCCTCACTATTTTCTGGACAGTCTCGAGAAAAAAAAAAATCATACACAGAGATGGACTGAGAGGCAGAGACAGTGCCCAAAACCCCATCTTTCCTCTCTTCTTGACACTCAGCTTGGAGGGACAGATATAATGGTGGAATGGACGGCAAAAAAACTACAAGTGACTGCTTGATCGATGATTGAAAATGTGCTAGAGTGCGGGTCTTTGTCCGTGACCCATCTCAGCAGGACAGCAGCCAGGGGGCCAAAGAGCAGAGGAGGCTGGCTGATAGATTGCAGTGGGCTCTAACCTGGCATTGAGGGACTTGCGGCATGGGACGGAGTCTCGGATGCAGGTGCCTGAGGCAGCGTCGGCCAGCTCCACGATGACAAACGGACGCTCCTCCAAAGTGACCACGTGCAGGTGCTGGGCATCGTCGGGGGGCTGCAGGAACTGACCGTAGCGGGAGAAGGTGTGGTAGCGCAACCGCAGCACGCCATTCTCCCACGATCCTACCTGGGAAGACACACACACACATAGTGAGGGGTCGGTCGGTGCTTCACTTGTGCTGTGTCTGCAACACCCACCACACCACATGCTGTTATGGAAATGACCTAATCACACTGCAGTCAAAGGTCAGATGAGAGCTCAGCTCATTTCAGACTGTAATGTGAAACAAGCACAAGGCCAACGGAGGGAGTCATTACCTAACAAGGTCCTGTGTTCTGTGGCTGGTGAGTGCAGTCCTACATTTGGAGGCAGTGAAAAATGAGCAGCATTTTCCTGCTGTTCTCTCCTTGGGCACTCTATTGGGGGACTCTGGGTGTCTCACTAAGTGCTCTGTGACAGTGAAAGGTCACAGTCTTTTTCCCACAGACAGAATGCAAGGGGGGGTCAAACGGACGCGTGGCGAGGGAGAAACACAGCATTCTATTATTTCGCTCACAGACTGAGCCTTTAGAGGTCTGTCAGAAGGGCACTGCTGTATATTGCAGAGGATGACGTAAACAACCACTGAACAACACATTCCAAATTAAGACCTCCCTCATTATATTCACAGGGTATTATTCAAAGCATGCATTTTTTGGTGAATTGTCTGCCCTAAAATTAACTCACCTGGTTAAGCAAGGCAACAACAACTGTCAATGTTGTGGACCAAATGTTTATTAATAATTATTAAAGGTGTTATGCTTATTTTAAATAAACTTTTGAATAGATGTGGTAATTTTTTGTCAGAAAGCTTCAGAGTAACACTGCACAAGCTGATGCCTCCAATTCCAATAGCTTTAAAATCCTTGAAACCCCCTTTGCATTTATATGCAGATAGTCAGCTTTAGCAGGGCGTTTTTTTTTTTTTAATCCACCTGTACGCCAAGGACCACACCACTCCCTAGGGACACCACTGACCCAAGCTAATCATTGCTAACAGAGCACCACGCTTCTCCCGACAGCCAAGCGCCATGTGCTGGCAGGAGTCACGGTAATGGGCGCGAGTCATTGTGAAAAGAGTATTAAATATTCAATAAAAGCAGAGACAGCACATATACTGTAGGTGTAATGGGCAGATTGCTGTGCTGTGTGCAGTAAGTGCCTGTCCATCCCTTATCCCGGGTTTATGCTCAACGAGACCTGAGGGCTGAGGCAGAGGCAAGCTAATTGAAAGGGATTCAAAGGGAAAGGCAGTAGTCAGCAGGTTGGCTCCTGCAGGCCTTGTCTATGTAGGGATGTTGGCCCACTTAAGGTGGTAGCGCTGCGGAAGCTAGTGCAATTAGCGGTTTCTAACAAAGCCAGTACCAATAGCTAAGCTTTTTTTTTTTAAAACAAAAAAAAACAGGCTCATTGATTTATCATCACTGCTGATTGATTGTCAGACTGAATATTTCATGAGCTTTCTGTTTTTTATCAAGTCGCAGGCGAATTGGGGAGTGAATGCTTTAATCTTCCCTTATCTGGACTGTTCATCAGTTTTCACATATACAACACTTCCATATCCCACATCTTCCTGTTACCTATTCAGCAGTTTACTAGGAACTGATTTAATGCCACTGAAAAAAGAACATCAGGGAATGGGGAGCACACGAGCGGGGTTCTGGGAGACAGGAAGTGGGCGGAGGTGGGCCTGTGAGCTTAGCAGCTGTCTTTTCACCGACAGATGCAGACACCAGAAAGTGGTTAAAATAAGCACATCCAAACAGATGACACCAGCTTGTATTTCAGATTTTTCAAACAAAACGCAGATCTATAAAATATGCGTGACATGTCAGAAGTACGGTGGATGTGGTGTATAAGGCTGTACTCATATTTTTCTTACCCCCCTATAAAACTTCTCTAGCTCAGATATCAGCATGCTAATGATGCTAAGCACAGACTGCCATGTTAGGATAGTCATCTTTTATGTCCTATTATGTGTCCTACTTTGCTTACCTCTCAAACCATGTGCAGTAGCTATTTAGTGCACACCATGTCAGAGAGAGAAAGACATCTTAACTTCAACAATGTTGAACCATGGATCAAGAACATCATCAAACCCAAAAACAAAAGAGCACAGTAGTGCCATCCAAGAATAATAAAAAGTTAGAACTGCATAATCATCCAATTCTGGCTGAAACCTGGACTTAGCTAAACTGAAATTATTTATTTATATCAGTTGATAGTGAAAATCTCCAACATGCCTCCAGTGTTGTTTGTAAGGTCTTTCTAATTGAACACTTTACAAACACTGTAAATACTCCAGTGAAATCATATTGCTTGAAATATTATTATAATACATGATAGACAATTCTTTGTTAATCAAGCAAATCAGGCATCTGCTGTGATTAAATTGCCTCTGCTAATTTTCTGTTTTTATTTCATTTGGATGTTTTTTCCTCATCTCTTGGATGTTTTTTCCTCAACTCTTAGCTATCACTTTCCTCTTCTAAAAATGGTGTAACAATCTAAAGGGATAGAAACTGATGCAGAAGCTGAAATTGAAAAACAATCAAAAGTGACACCAAGACAAACTGAACAGAAGTAGTGTGCTGCCTTTAAAAGGATAAGCAAAAAGCTATCTGAGCACTCTGCCAAAGAACATACAGTTCACAACATAGTGCTCACGCAGCATTTTAACAACACAACCACTCAGATTTAGACTTTTAAACCACGAAGCGGTTTAAATGCGAAGCAAAGTGAAGTGAAGAGACATCTGACTGTCAGAAAGACCGCCAACCTTTCTTAATTTTACAGCCTTATAGAAAGTACAAACCTCTGAAAGATAGGCAGATTCCATTACATGGAAATCAAGGTTGCTGCATTATACAAGTACAACTGGGGTTGCCATCACTCTCAGATGACTGGTGCTAAAGACTTAGGCCTGAAAGACTAGAGGGGAGCAACAAACTCTGCAACAAGCTAGACGCTCAGATAAACCAGTAATAAAAAATATCTCTTCTATGCCACATTTTGGTGGTAGTTGTTTGTTTCTCTGTTTGAGACCTTTTGTTTGTTTTATTGTGTAGGTTCTTGACAGGGCACACAGCACACGACTACAGCAAGGCGCTCAAAGGCAGGAGACGAAGGAGACTAAACAGTTCTGACTTTCGATGGCGTCGCGGGAGTCTAAATGAGCTGTGTTCAACCTTTCAGCGCGCCTGAGGCAGCGTGGTCTCCCTGAACTCTCCTACCTGCAGCTCCGGCACGCTGCACCTCCCTGCTTTATTCTCTCGGGGGCGTTTGTGCATACAGAACACACCGGGCCTGTTCCATGTGGTAGTGCCTGCACTGTCAAAGCTCTTCCACTTTCCCACTACTATCCAAATCTCTCCTTCCCCTTCTTACAGCTTTCCCTCTAAGTAGCATGTCCGTGCTGAAGGATTAAATCCATCTGCATCTGGGTTTATTTCATGGAGGAAAATGTTAAGTCTGCTTCCAATTTGGACCTCGAATAAATTGGAATTCTGACTGATAGGACTCCAGTGATGTGGGGTCATGGCCCACTCATCTAAACTGACACTGTGTCATTTGTGTGACACTGTCATTTTTTTGTGTGTTATTATTGCATGTTCCTGTCTGCCTTTGTTGGGGAATGTTCTCTGACTCTTTGTCACTTTTAAAGCACATGGTGTACCCCTACTGTGATTCACCTTCCCTGCTTGATGCTGTTATAAAGGTGATCCATCGTTCAAATGCATCCCCCACCATTTCACCCTAAATTGTGGTTTGCAGGCAGTTCCTCTGCCTCATACTTTTTTAAGGTCAGTGTCGGTGGGCTGTCATTAATAATGAGCCATCCTGCTCTTTCTCTCTCTCTCTCTATCTTTCTCCCCCTTTCTCTCTTTCTCTCTCTCTCTTTCACACACACACACACAAACACACACACACTCTCTCTCAAGTCTACCAGGGTGGCTGTGGCATTCTGTGGCTCAGCAGGAAGCAGCGGCACTGTGGGCGAGACTTCATCCCCCGATGGTGACAACAGTGCCGCCACAGACAACACCTAAGCCTGGCTTCCCTAATCAGACTATCCCATCGAGACAGTGCAGGTGAAGCCCACCAGGCCCAGCGGGTATGATTACTATCTGAAAAGCTCCACTGCATAGTGTTTGAGTGAGGACAGTGGTCCATATTTAAGTAGGGGGAAGAAAGGTAAGAAATGGGAAGAAGGGCTCCCATGTGAGTTTGCTAACTTACATCCTCCCAGCCTCTGTCCAGGTTATAGGAAATGACATCGAGAGACGGATTGGCCAGGTAGCCCTCACTGTTGAAGGAGTAATCTCGCCCGGCAAGGGTGATATTGCTGAAGTATCTGAGACAAACAGAGAGGGAGAGATAATGAAAGAAAAAGAGGCTGAAGAGAGACAATGTTGTTGGAACATTTTGGAGAATACATTTTTGGCAGAAACGCAGAGGTGTTTTTATATAAACAAAGATAAAAGTAAAACAGAGCAGTAAGTAAAAACAGAAATGATCAACCCAAATACTGTAACAGTAACAGAGATTTGAAAATGAGCCATCCGGTAAAATAGAAGTCTTCCTGGGTTTCCCATCTTTCCTGTAATATGTGTGACTGGAGAGGCCTCATTACTGGTCTGTAATCACGACTGTTGACTGTCCGAGTGACAAATCTGCCTACAATGAGAGGCCTCTGCAGTTACTGACAGTAGACAGCAAGTGGCAGTAAAATGAAGCTTTCTTAAGGAGAGTTCATTTACCTAACTAGCAATTGTGTGTGTGTGTGTGTGTGTGTGTGTGTGTGTGTGTGTGTGTGTGTGTGTGTGTGTGTGTGTTCTTTCAAAGACCCAGGCCAACTTTTTCAGGTTTAACATCAGCCTCTCTACTCTGTGAGAGTGACAAAATGTCAAAACTGTGAGGTGCAAAGATCAGTTTGCCCCTAAGGACATCTGTACGAAAGTGACAAACAGGTCTGGGAGCTGCTGTAATAACTGAACCAACTGTCACTGTGGTGGACTGGATCTGAAGTGGAATTACATAATCATGGGCAACAGAGTCTTAAAATGAAACGATACCACATTTTCAAACAGATATGATAAAACCGCTGTGAATAAATCTATGACCGTGGTGCCTTACTTTATCCTGCCATGCACTCTGTGTGTGTTGTTGGCATCTGTCTGGCAGTTGGTGACAAAGTTAGTCCCCCCGGTGTCTTTGCGCAACGCCACCGCTCCGTGGGTCAACACGGACACTCCCTGTGCGATCCTCTTCCTGGGCTCGTCCCTCCAGCCCTGTGGCCGCACAGCAAACAGCCTCTTGGGGAGACCCTCCAGGCCGAGCCCCGACAAGGCGGACCCTACAGGCAAACCACACATGAGAGGCTCCTGCCTGCCCCGCCGCCCAGGCCGCATGGAACACCATCTCAGCCTCCTCCTGGGAGCAGTACAGCAACCGCACCTGTGTCAGAGGAAAGAGCAGGGAGGAGAAAGAGAACAAGGAGAGGAGAAGAGACAGGAGGAGAGGAGAGGAGAGGAGAGAAGAGGGAGAGGAGGGGAGGAGAGGAGAGGAGAAGAGAGGAGAGGAGAGAGAGAGAGGAGAAGAGGAAGCCGAGGAGAGAAGAGAACAGTAGACAAAAGGAAAGAAAAGAGAATAAAAAAGTAGAGGAGGAAGACGTGAACAGAGGGGGTGAGAGGAGAGCAAAGAGAAAGGAGAAAAAAGAAAGAGCCGGAACGAAAAGAGGGAAAGGGTAAAGGAGAAGAGAAAAGCATGTAAAGAGAGGAACGGAGAGGTAAGGATTTATAACAGGAGAGGGGAGAGGAAAGGCAGGACAATGAAGAGAGAAGCCCAATAAAAGGAGGAGAGAGCAGGAGAGGAGAGGAGAGAAGTCAGGGAGCCAAGATCAAGGGAGAGAGGATAAAGCAGGAGGTGCAGAGGGAGAGGAGCAACAGGGGAGAGAAGGGGAGAGGAGAGGAGAGGAGAGGAGAGTTATAAAGGGGGAGTAATAATATTTGCATACATGTCTGAAGACTTGAGAGCAGAGAAGTCGTTACTGATGGCTGGTGTTAGGGCATGCCTGGGGATCGTCTGCAATAAGGGGGGAAGGAGCAGGGGCAGAGCGAGAGATGAGCAGAAGGAGAGAAATGAAGAGAGAGAGAAAAGATGAAAGGCGAGAGAGAAAATGAAGAGAAGATGGGGGAAACAGAAGGACGGCAAAGGGAGAGGAATGAGAGGAGCAGTGAGGTAAAAGAAGAGAGACAGGGAGGCTAAGAGAGAGAGAGCAAGATAGAGAAAGAGAGAGAGAGAGAGAGAGAGAGAGAGAGAGAGAAGGCTGAGGGTAAGCGGGGATTTTGACTATTCAACCTTTATTGAATTTGATGCTGTAATGTTTTGGCAAAAAACAATCACGCTTGCCATGCCAATAAAGTTCCATTTAAATTGAGAGAGACAGAGAAAGCCACCACTGGGAAGCGAAAGGGCTAGAGACAAAAGGGAGAGGAGAGAAGGAGGGATTTAATGAAAGTGTGTGTGTGAGGGAGGGAGAGAGAGAGAGAGATGGAGGGGGAGCAAATTAATGAGAATGTATGTGTTTGTGCACGACTGTGGCAAGGGGGTGTGGGTGTTTGCAAGCGAGGCGGTGAACGCGTGAGGGCAGGGGAGAGGCAGAGATAGGAAGAGAGAGAGAGAGAGGAAAAAAGAAAGAGAGACATAGATAACAAGAAAGCAGAGACAGGGAGAAAAGAGAGATATTTAGGTAGAAATGAACCTGGCTTCACCTGTGCTTGAGAGGAGAGAGTGGAGGAGAGGGAGGGCAGTGGCCGTGAGGGGCAAGCGAGGGGAAACGTGCGGCAGTGACATTGAGAGTGAAGGAGAGCGGCGTTAATGCCTCGCGTGGCCCCGGTGAGAGTCCAGCTGCTCATTCCCACCGACACGCGGGGGGGAGCCAGGCAGGGCGAGGGTTAATGCACTGCGCACAGGCTGCACCACGACAGGCACTATGTTATATTAACACTGACACAGGCTCTGAAAGCACCCAATGAATAGAATAACACGCGCGGCCAGCACCACGGTCCAGCCAGGGACATTAGAGGGGTGAGAAACCAGCCGCAAACTAACAGAGACCACAACACGTAGGAGAGGGGGGGAAATAGAGATACCAAGAGAAAGGGGAAGGAGGGAGCGAAAAAGAAAGGGAGAGACAGAAGACGAGATTGGGGAGGGGGGGGTAGGTGGAGAGAGAAAGGGAGGGAGGGAAGATGGGAAGGAGAAAGAAAGGGACGGAGGGAGGTGGGGTGGGTGGCAGCAGGACAGAAGCCTGTGGGTAGCAGGAGGTTGAGAGAGAGCAGGAGCGAGGGAAAGAACAGAAAGTAACAGGGAATGGAGGCGCACGGCAGAGGAGGAGATGACTACAGAGGACAAAAGAGACAACAACGGAGAAGGAGGAGAGATGAGAGAGCAAAAAGGAGGAAAAAATGTGAGAGTATTGGTTCAGATGAAGATGCTTAAAAAAAGACAGTGCTTAATGAATTTAACCAAAGGGAACTGCAACACATTATCGAGCGAGAGTGAGTGAGTGAGTGAGTGAGTAAGACAGTGAGGCGGTGAACAAGTGAGTGTGCAAAAGATTAAGAGCTTTACTGAATGAATAGGAGATAAAACATGTGAGCGAGTGATTAAATGCAAGTGACAGGTTAAGTGGATTGGTGAGTGAGTGAGAGTGAGCCGTGGAAGGAATAAGTGATCAAACAAGTGAGAGTGATTACATGCTCGAGTGGCTGACCTGATGAGTGAGTGAGTCAGTGAGTGAGTGAATGAGTCAGTGATTCAGGAAGTGAATGAGTCACAGCTGGGAAGGTAATGAAGACAAAAAGTGAACACACAGCTCTGTGAGAGCATGAATGAGAGTGACCGCCTGAGCTGCTGATTGATTAAGTGGGTGAGTGGGTGATTCAGCGCATGAGTAAGTGATGACATTAGTGGGCAAAAAAGGGGGTGAGTCACTGGTGCTTCCAGGAGGATGATATGCCAGAGAGATCCAGAGAGCTGTCCTCCTCCTCCTGCTACTCCTACCTACCTGTGCTTCATTCTCTTAAGCAGCCTGCGTGTTCGTGCGCCACCCGGGTCGTCGGTCAGGTTCAGCATCACCACACTCTTCTTCTCCCAGCCAATGAACGAGCCGTCCGTCAGGCCCTCCACCACCGACAGGAAGTCCTGGTAGCCGTGGTGACGTGTGGCCACCAGCGAGAAGGCCGTCCAGTCGTACTCCTCCAACACCTCAAAGATCACCTCCAGCTGGAGGGCAGTGGAGGCACTAAACTGCAGGAATATGGAGCCCGACTCCTGTGGAGAGGACCACAGAAAAAAACTACATTTCCCATGACATCAGTCTATTTATTAGCTGTATGGTGCACCATGGGAATTGATTTTTTAATTTTTTTGTAGACAGGAGCCACAGTAACTGCAGGCAGTGATGAGAAAAACATTAGGACAGAGCACTTGGGGAGCTACTCTCACGACCACTGAAGTCAGCCGTTCAGATTTAAATTATATTTTCAGAAAACACTGCTGCTTGGGAATGAACTTCAAAGCAACACCATCAAAGGGATTCGATCTCATTCCTTACAAGTAAACAATTCGAAAAGACATTTGAGAAACACAAATGCAGTTATAGAGGCCTTTTTCTGTTGTTTTGACTCACTCGCCACCGCTCAAGACCAACCAGACCTTACAGCCATCCTCGTTATATCTGCTGGCTCCGCAAACACACCCCACACACTGGCTCAGCACACACAACACACACACACACACACACATGCACACACACACACAGCTAATCAAAGGAAAAGAAACGCTGAGGCCTTTTACACAGTGTAGCAAAACAAAGGAGTCGGCCGAAAGCCCCGTGGCAGTGATGTTTAACCCCTCACCCCTTCTCCTGCTCATTTGTCAAGTCTCCAAAAGCTCCAGCATCATGGACACCAGAGATCGAGCACAAAACCTCACCCACAAGCAGTCTCCTCTGCCAGCACTAGTGCAGCAGCCACACATGGCTGCAAATAGTCTGACCGAGTCCTAAGTATTGGGAAAAACCCAATATTCAAACTTAGCACAGCGTCCAACACATTGAGTGGTGTGACTCAGGCATAGGGAACCAATATTCCCCATTTCCCAATGAGCTTGTAATTCATACGAGTGAAGGGGGAACGAATGTGCCACTGTGATGCGTGGTGTGACGTTCAGGGTGTTGATTCACTCAAGTTGTTGTGAGATTTCTCACCTACCCTTGTCCCACTTTGCACCTGCAGGCAGAAAGTGGTGGCATGTTACTTACTCTATAGCACAAGGAAAAGCCCCAAAGGCCTACCTGTGGTACTCTCCCCAGACCCGCTCCTCCACCCACGGCCACAATCGGCAGCCCGGTCTGGGCCGAGACGAACTCCAGCATGGGGGCCAGGGGGCCCCAGGCGAGGGGCGGGGGCCTCTCCTCCTCATAGACCAGGCCCTGCAGAGGCCTCGCTGCCAGCAGGTCGCACAGCTGAGAGAGCAGGGTCCTGGGACTGCTGTCATTCACCTGGGGACGGTTAACCACAATAGCACACACACCACACAACGGCAGGGAGTTCACGTCCAAAGCAATCTACTATCACAGTGACGGTGAAATAATATTAAATAGTCTGAAAGCGACTCACATCTAGGCTTACATGGAAATGATATTCAATTGACATTCAAAGCAATTCACAGTCAGGGTTGCACTGAGATGAAATTATATTCAGCCATGAAAGATTCACATTCAAATCACATTCAAATCATTTTTCCTATCAAGCTCCCACTCTTTTCTTTCACAATTCATTTCTGCTAATTAGGTCAAGATCTCCATCCAGCAGTAAGCACCTCAGAGCACTTCATATTCTTGGAGTTCTGTGTTTAGCTTCTTATGTTAGCCCCTTCCAGCCAAGTTAAGCCAAGTCCGGCAACTTCCCAACTTTGACAAGAAAGCAAGAAAAGTCGAGTGCTCTGATTGTTTAGAGGTAGACTCCAGAAAAGATCAGAGGTGCTCTTGTAGTAAATCCTCTTGGGGTCTCTATTGTGTTGCTACTAGACTAGCCAACTCCAGGCACTCTCAAGCAAAGTCAAGAAGGCAATTTAAAAACCCTTTATTTGTTGTATGAGGTAAACTATAATGTAACAAATAAAAGGGTTTTTAAATTATTTCCTTGACTCTGCTTAAGAGTGCCTGAAGTTGGCTAGTCAAGCAGTAAAACAACTTCTTAACATAGCTTTTTTGTTTTGTAGATGTCAGTGTTGACATCTACAGATATCAGATGTTCCTTACACAACTGAAATACAACTGTTGCTGATATGCTGTATTGTATAACCTTAATGTGCCATGCCACCTATCCACGTGACCTTACATTCTACAGATACGTATCACAGACCACGTCCTGCCAAAGGCCTAGTATGGCTGAAACCGGTCTGTGTTTGACCCTTTACCCCATGTAACTAATGAAGGGTTTTTAAACTTTTTTCCTTGCCTGAGCATGACAGTGCCTAGTGCGGACTAGTTCAGTCTACTTATTTGTAATATAGCTGTATTTTCTCATCTTGCACATTCTTCCATATTTTTCATCACTGACGTTTAACCAGCAATTCCCTAATCTGGCCAGGGGTACCAATCCAAACTCAAGATAAATAAACATTCATCTCTATTAACCGCACTGACCTGGAGCCAGATGACGTTGGCAGAGCCCCACTGTGTGACGACGCTCTCCCCCAGGCTGCTGTAGACGCGGCCGAAGCCTGGATAGAGCACCCGACCCCCGGCTCCTGAAGCCACGGCCTCGGCATGGGCGCTGGCGCCAGCGTGGATCACGGCTATGTTGAAGTTCATAGAGGCGGCCAGGTCGCGCTCACGCTCGCGCTCCCGAGGCCGCAGCAGCAGGTGAGGGGAGGGGCCTACCCACCCCACCCACTCACTCAGGAGCAGCAGGAGAGAGAGTGCGGGGAACACTGCCATGACCACGGACGGAGGAGACCGGGGGGAGCCGAGCTGCGCTGCGCACAGAAAGGAGGTGCCTGAGGAGCAAAACAAAAAAAGAAAGAAAAAATGGGGGACGGACAGGAAAAAGGCACAAAGAAAGACAGTTTGATGGATGACAACGTGTGTGGGGGGGTGGCTGACAAAAAGACAGAGGAGAGAAGGAGAGATTGAAAACAAGAGGAGGAAGAGAGGGAAGGGAGGAAAAACGAGAAGAGGAATGTGCCTGTGGTGGAATCTAGTTAGAGAGTAATAGAGTGGAGGGGAGCAGTGCCAATGAGTTGAGGAAGGCAAACAAAAACAAGTGAGAGAGAGGGAGATAGAGAGGGAGAGACAGAGGGTCTGTGTGTGTGAGAGAGAGAGAGAGAGAGAGAGAGAAAGAGAGAGAGACAGAGAGAATGAGAGAACGAGAGAACAAGAGAGAGGCAGAGAAAGGCCGAGGAAAAAGCAAAGCAAAGGGACAGAAGATACAGGTGTTATTTAGGCTACAGGCTGCAGAGCAACAGGGAGAGGTAAGGAAACAGGATGGAGAAAGAAAGAAAGAAAGAAAGAAAGAAAGAAAGAAAGAAAGAAAGAAAGAAAGAAAGAAGGAAGGAAAGAAAGGGTGGACAAACGAGGTGGATGTAAACGCAAATAGAGATGGGGAGAAAAACCCAGAGGAGGACACAGAGGATAGAGAGAAACAGAGACGATGGAGAGAGAGAAGGGAAAAAAGAGAGACATTGCAGATAGAGATGGGGGGGTTGGTATGGAGATGGCATGAATAATAACAACAATTAAGCCCACTCCCACATACTATACTAAACACATATGCACACCAGTAGCCCATATAGACTATACACATGCACATATAGCTGTGGGATGATTGACTCAAAGATATTAGGGTTAATGCAGCAGACACACCCGTACTGAATTTGTAGCACACACATATTCACGCACGCGCACACACACACACACACACACACACAAACATATCTTAGCAAATCAGTTCCTACCTCCCTTCCCTTCCCTTCTCTCTCTTTCAACCTCCCCCTCATTGCTTCGTCCACCCCCCCCCCTTCCCCCTCTCTCTCTATCTAACTGTTTTTCATGATTTCGGGTGTTAATGCAATTGCTTTGAATCATACAGTTTGCTGACATAATATTCCCTTCCCTCCTTACGCGCTATTCTCTATCTCCCCATCCCTCTCCTCCTCTCATCTGTCTCTCCCTGACCCTGGTGATGCCTTCGGAAGACGAGGGAGCACAACACCGCAGAAGAGGGAAGGAGGAGAGAGAGAAAGACACTGAGAGAAAATGAGACGGAATGAGAGGGAAGGGGGGGGGGTGGAAAGAAAGATTGGATAAAAATGTTCAGTATCTAGGAGAGAGGTAAATATAGTCCTAATGAATAAAAGGATAGAATGCAGAAGAGGAGTGTGGTGGGAGGACAGGAAGAGAGAGAGGGAGGGTGGGAGGGAGGGAGGGAGGGAACTGAAGAATAAAATATGGGAGAGGGAAGGAAAGAGAGAAATATTGATTACTTGGACGCGTATACGTGTTTGGCTTAAGCAAACATATTGGCAAAGCCCAGGTTATGAAGGGGGAAAGGAAAGGAGCGTGTCCGTGACAGACAGACAGATAGGGGGATGGAGGGAACAAAAGCGACAAGCGAAGAAAGAGAGAAAGAAGAGTGCTCTGTCTGTACAGTATGCTATGATTCGTTGTCTCCATGTTACCCCACACTGGAGCCATTACAGACTCCTGTGGTGAGGACACAAAGTATTGATATTTATGAAGCTGTAGTAAACTCTATATATTTTGTGAAGAGTGCGCCTGTGTGTGTAAGTGATTAGGTGTGTATGTCTGTGTGTGTTAGCTAGCAAGTAGGGGTGTGTGTGTGCATGTGTGTGTGTGTGTGTGTGTAAGAGAATGTGTATGTGTGTAAAAAACAAAGAATCCCACTTCAGCCCGCATGTTTTAGTTCGATGCAGCTATAGGGTCTTTCATAGCAGATGCAACTGCACCATTCCACACAGACATTTACATAGCAATGCAGTAATGTAGTCTTCCACACACTTATTAGAGCAGTCTACACAGATAATTACGCTGTCGTGAGGTGATATGTTATTCAACACAGCTGATTATGCTGGCAAGTACTGATGTATAATTCCTCGCTGCTGATTATACTGGTCCACAGAGCTGGGCCTTAAAGCAGACTACTGTAGGCGCCTTGCACTGCCTATGTTAATTGCCCCGCACTTCAATCATTGCCTGTTGAGAGTTGAGACTGAGCTGACCATTGCTGTGCAGTTGCTGTGCTACGCTGTAGCATGTGTCCTCTGAAGCCGAGCAGCCTTGAACACGGCACAAGTTATTACACACCCTACACACTTACATCGCACACACACACACACACACACACACACACACACACAGTCATGTACACACAAAATACACACCCCCAATAAATGAAAAGGCAACAAAATTCATAATTAAAAAGAGGACACATTAGCGCATATTTAAATGGCCACATAGATGTACATTTCTGTAATTAAAAGGGTACACGAAACCCACACATTCACCCAGTCACATTAATTTTCCCCACCCCCACGCCCTCCCATCCAAGCCCCCTCCCTTCCTATCAGCCCCCCCACACCCACACCCACACTCTGCAGGCAAGCAGGCAGGCACATCGCATAGCCTTGGCATATCAGGTTCACGGGCGGTTGGGCTGATAGCACATTATGGCTGCCAGGGCTGTTGCGTCTGTATGGCGCACGTGGGGAGGTGATGCTGAGCCGACGCATTCCCTCCTCCTCCTCCTTCTCCTCCTCCCCACATTACGAGTGTTGCTGTAAACACCTGTCGTAAACACGCTACGCCTATGCCTTGATGACCTCGACTATCAAAAGCCATCCCAGTGACAAACGGCACCACTAACCCATCACTAACTCAGCCATCAAGGGGCCATTCTGTGGCACACAACGCTACTTGTTGTTACCCTGCACGTGAAAATTAAAGTGGTGCACAGCTCATCACTACAGGGGTATAATTAAAACCAACCTCATCAGTTGACCACCCTGTCTGTGAAAAATGACAAATGGCAGCATAGGGGTTGGAAAGAGAGTAACCTTACCCTTTGTCCAGTTCGAGTAGTACCTCTTTTTGGCTGGACATGTTCCAGTCTCCATCACTCTTCTTCTGTGGCAGATGAGATGGTGGGCTTTGTGTGTAGGAGCAGCATGGCATCCCAAGAGCAGTAAACACTACTGCACACAGTATTTATGCACGCTTGCCTGCCAGAGGCTCGCTTTTTTTACTGCCATGCAGAAGCTACTGCAGAGGGTTGGTGAAAGCTTTTTAAAGTTGCTCTTGTTTATAAAAGAACATTTTTAGGTGCGAGTGGGAATCATTTTCAGCACATTCTCCATGCTTTGTTGCTAATTCCGTTTTCTCTTTTTTAACAATCTCTTTTCATTAAACCTGCTTCTTTTTTTTGTTGAATGTGTATCAATGGAGAACCTGCGTCTCTACAACAGCATCCATTCCTGTGCCATTGAGTCTCCCACTTGTGCGCTAGCTGCCTACCTCTTACTCAGCACTATCAAAAAAGCACCTGAATGAATTCTTACCAAACTCCCCTGGCAGCCAGCCAGCCTTTTGAGGGCGAGTTAAATACGCCTATGAATGTCACAAAGGCTTTCGGGGACGGGGACTTTTATGCAGATACCCACCTCCGCTCCACTCTGCACGCCTTTGATTAGCCTGCCTATACCAACACCAGGCGCTTTATTAGCAAGACCGCACGGCTGTGTTTTCATCATCACCTGTCTGACACAAGCAGAAGACACCAGGGGCATCCTGTGCTTTGCACCCCATGCTGATTTTCTTGATGATAATACAGGAATAATTTCAGTCAAAGCTGCAGGGGATGACAGCGATAGCTGGGAGGAGGGTAGGGGAGGGGAGAAAAAAAAGACAAACTAATATAAGCTTTACTCCTGATATTCTTATTGTATCCACCCAGCTGTGATTGACAGTGGGTAGTTGCACAATTTTTAAGTTGTATTAGACCTGTATTCGAGCAATTTTCTGTAAACAGAAACAAACAAAAAAGAAACACAATTAATTAGGAGTCTGGAATTGAGTGTGAAAGGTCAGCAAAGGAACTACAACATATTAAATTTCTTTCAGCTTCTTATGCTTTTAAAATAATACAGTTTAGTCCAAACCACGGAGAAGAGTGCAGAGAAACTTCTGCAGTACTGGTATCGTGTCAGTGCACAACTGGGAACAGACATCTTATAGAAGCTCATTACAATGCTGAGCAGCACTGAAGGATGCGAGCCCCTCTCTCCTGCAATGAGCCTTCAGACAGGGCCCTGGTGACTCTTTCAGGACCAGTTACCTTGCGGGAGACCCAGCATGATGATTGCAAACACAGCAGCAGCAGATGCCACATCTCCCAGTAAGGGCAAGAAGCTTTCAGTGGGGGGAAATACCAAGCCAAGCCACATAAATTCATGTTTTTACACACGCATACGCTACCGCTCCAGTTATTTGCACACAGTGCCAATGTTTTTATTTCTATTTTAGTCAGGAGCTTGGGCAAATTTGCATGGGGCCAATTTCAGGCTGAGAGTGAAATCCTACTTAGGATTTCAGTAAAAAAAGAAGCGAGTAATTGACAGTAAGGTGATTTTTGAAAGACAGGTCATGGCTTGTGTGTTCCATTTTGAATGTGCAAGGTGGAGGATGTAATGAGGGGTTTTTTGACTTGAAGTATCTTGTTTTGTTTTGTTTACATGAGCTGGTCCCCGCGCTTACATGCTGTGGGGATTGTGTGTATTTAAATGTGAGGACAACTGATTTGATAATGAGGGGAGCATATTAAGCCTGTACCCTGCTGCAAGTGCCCTTCCACATATTGAAACACACACAAACACAGCCACACAGACACACCCACATATACTCACACATACACACACACACACACACACACACACACACACACACACACACACACGCACCGCACACGTGTAAACCCTAACATCTGGATACTTACACACACACGCTTGGACACACACTGCACAACCCTGACACACTACGGGTTGTGGTTATATGCCATCAGCTGCCAATATCCAGAACAGAAAAAAATTGTACATGAATAGTACATATCTGCCTTTAGCTAGGCATACCAAACAATATAATATTTATCAGCCACAACTCAATGAAAGTGTATACCACAACATTAGGCAATCACAAAGCCAAACAGACACTCTCACAGGCACGGTCTCGGGTCTGCTACATGCATGAACACTCTGGCAGACACTCAAATTACATATCACACCAGCACATGCTCTCTCACACACACACACGGACTGAGATTAGGCTAAGCCTATACACACCGGCACACACACTGCAGCCCTCGCCAACACGCCTGGCACAGGGGACAAACAGCTGCCAACTCTCAACGCACACTCATACACCCCCACGTAAGCGTTCGCACACGCACACACCCACACACACACACACGCACGCACACAAATAAGACTCCTCCTCGAAGCGAATAAAAAAGACAGAACACCTGTGGTCAAACACTTCCGTTCATCAGCATTATGCAGTGGACTCCGCAGAGCCCAGAATGCAGAAATGTCTTCAGACGGCCACGTTTGTTTAGTCCCCTGTACCAGCAGAAACTCCTGCGTGGATCTGGCCTCATAACGTATTCCAGTCAGCGGCGCTCCACTTCCTGCCTGCCTCCAGCAGCTGGCCTGAGATCTGCTGTTCTCACCTACTGTCTATCACCTGCAAAATGCTGCAGCTGACCCCAAGCCTGCAGGTGTGGGCAGGGACAGTCCGCAGAACAACGGCCACAAGGCACATCCCTAAATGTACAACACCATCGAGCTCCAATCAATCATAGCTGGGCAAATCACACCGGAAAGGGAAAAGAAAAAAACATTTGTGAGTGTCTCTACCCGGCAGCAGCCTTGTGGGACACCTGGCCATAAAGAACCTTCCTATATGCACAGCACAGGCCAAAGGTGACAGACATGGCAATCTATCATCCACACAGCAAAGAAAGCCGACACACACAGGTACCACACACCACTGAAGTTACTCTCATCCCATACTTATACTCAGCCACTGCAGACTTATATCAGCCTGTGTGCACCCTCACAGTGCAGTGACGTTTACATCATACCATATTTTTCAGCACCACAATATGAAAGCCCAAGGCAAGAGAGGGCCTTCAATGTAAGACTACAAATATATTCTAGTATAAGCACATTATGTGTACCATAGAAAGTAAGCAAAAGTCTTTTTTTAAATCTCCCATAACAAATATGTGGAATACATAATCATGAGATAGAGATCACATATTCTACAAAACTGAAAAAAATAACATTTAATGCAGCCAAATTATGAAAGAAAAGATCTTTTGTTTGGATGGACAAGGGTGGCTGTTTTTTGTGTTTGTTACTTTGGTCGTAATGTGTTGAATCACAATATTAGCCTAACCGATTCATTTCAGTTGTTGTGGAATGTACTCTGACACTGAGCAAAATGTGGTCGAATATTTATAACTTTGCTGTCTGCTGTTCACCCCAATTAAATGTAATAGTGACTAATACGGCTACATCGCAGGTGAAATTCATTTATCAACATTTGATGCAAGTTGATACGTCAGCAACATAAGTATTTTTCCTGCACTGGAGATTGGCCTAATTAATTTTATTTTGCTTCGGTCAAAATAAGTGGCTAAAATAACATGCTGTCGTATGGACAGATTCAGTGCAACCATAGCTATGTGCTTTCTTTGGATTTAGAGCACAGACAATCGATTAAATATTTGAAATAATGTGGATTCTGTACTGCAACACTGAAACAGGTATTAAACTTGGGTATTAAAAAAACGGGAGGAAATCTTAACTTCAGTTTATGTACTTTCTACAGTCAACAATAGCCTACTAACTTGTCTCTGTGCGCAACATTATTTTAAGAGGTTCTTCAAGTTATATTTCTAACAGAAAACCTATGCCATTTTGTAATGTTCTTATTAAACCAACCCATTCACTATTTGTGAATAACTGTTTTTTATAGATATCCTTCTGAATACAGGACTGGATGAACAAGGTCCTTGTGTAGCAATCTCTCTGCAGCTCACGAAATTCACGTGATGCTTCCAGTGGTTCCGCTGTAGTTTTCGCATATTTTTGTTCCACATACTGGATGTCCATGTATCTCAGTTTGTATAACAGTAGGCCTGCGCCTATGAACATTATGTCCGCATGCATCATATTAAGCCTGGGGGGATTAAAACATATTGGCCGATTGAAAAGCCCTCACTATAATAATCAATACGGCATTTTTCTAGAAACGTAAACAAGCCGTTTTGACGCACGTTGTGCTTATGCTGTCACACTGAACTGCTACACGCGGACCGCGTCAACCTGTTAAGTGTAAAATAATCTTTACCAAAGTCTAAACCACACGTTGTGCAACTCTGCTGTGCAAATTCTAAAAATGGCAAACGCCCGAAGACAACAGACACTTGCCTGTATAAGGTGGTTGAATGTGTTAACCGCAAAACTACAGGACTCAGAAATTAAAATGGTCATTTTAATGTAATATATCCTGTTGCATGTAGACAACTTTTTATGCTTTGTGGGCTGCTCTCTTTAACTGTCTCAGACCTTTACTTATGGATTGAATTGACACTGAAATAAGGCAAATGTCCCAGCACAGCAGGATAATTTTTTCATGCAAAAGAATACACCCCCTCTATGCAATCAAGCCACCACTCCTGCTGATTGGCAGTGTGTCTGCAGAATAAGTCATGTGTATGTGTGTGTGTGTGTGTGTGTCTGTGCAGCCATGTGGGAACCAGGCATTCTTCTACTCTGCTCCAAATCTGCTATCACTGTAAGGTAATGTGAATAAGCATGGTGTTTATCGTGGAGGCCCAGACCAAACCGCACGAGACCACAAGGAGAGGGGGGCACTGTAATCTCTTTAAAACACCAGTCTCTGATCTTATTATAGACTAATGGATGTTGTATGTTAACGAGCTTTACCTTAATTAGTCACATTTAAGTGAACAGGGGGTGCTTCAGGGGAAGAGAATGATGGGAGTTTGGTTTAGGGCATTATGAAAGTATCCCTGATGTTACATTAAAAAGCAAGAGCAGGGAGAGAAAAAGGAGGGGGGGGCTGATGAAAAGTGTCAAGAAAAAAGGCAAGAAAAAGGGTGAGCGAAGAAAAGGCGACTGCATAGAAAGAACAGTGGGGATGTGAAGTTGTAAGGTTCTGCTGAGGATGAAGAAGGGGAGGTGGAGAAAGAAAAAAACCCCGGAGAGAAAGGGAGTGAAAGCGTGAGGGAGACAAGACACAAAAAAAGAAGGAAAGAGGGAACAGCACAGTAAATGTGAGATTTCAAAACAGAATCCGTTGGGTATAATTGATGAGGGAATGTGTGGGTGAGCCGGAGAGGGAACACAAACGTTGACTCTTGTTGCTCTCATTTCTCTGATCAAACCCTCCAAGCATGTTCACCCTCTGATATTCAATTCCAGCTGCCCCCTCTCCCCCCTCCCCCTCCCTGCTGTCTTATCCCATCTCTCAGCTCTCTCTACCTCATTCTCATTTTTCATTCCTCGCTCTCCCCTCCTCACTTCACTCCTGCTTTTGCTCCCTCTCTAACACCGCTACCCATTTTGGAATGTCCATCTGCCCTCTCTCACACTAGCCTTCTCCACTGTCGACTCTCTGATGCCCCATCCACTTGTCTCTCCACCCTCTATCTCAGTGCCATCCAGTACTGTGCCTCTTTCTTTCCTCTCTCCCTCTCTCCATTCCTCTCTCACTCTCTTCCTCTCACTCTCTGTCGTTCTCTCCTCCTCTCTCTCACCCTCCTTCTGCTGCATCTCCATCTCCACACCTCTGTCTTCTCTTCCTCACTCGCTCTCTACACCTCTGGTTTTCACCACACTCTCACACTGTCTACACCTCTTTCCACACCTCGCCATATCATCCAATCTCTTTCTCTCCATGTCTCTCCCTACTTCCCTCTTTCTCAACCTCTCTCTCTTTCTCTCTCTCTCTTTCTCTCTGTATCACCAGTGTTTCTAGGCTCAGCTGGTACAGTAGAGCCTCGAGAGCATCAGTAAGACAGATTGGTGGAGCAGGGTTGTATTGACACTGAAGGTAACAGCAATGTGTGCAATGAACTGCTGCAGTGTGTGTGTGTGTGTGTGTGTATGTGTGTGTGTGTGTGTGTGTGTGTGTGTGTGTGTGTGTGTGTGTGTGTGTGTATGCATGCCTGTATTTAGGGAAAAATTATTTAATGAATAATAAAATAAAAATCAATATGATTAATAAGATGCAGACACAGAACAAGCATGGGGGAAATGGAACCAGAGAGCCTAGAGGAAAAAAAAAACAGTCTTGTTTTAGAAATGCAAGACGTGAGTCACTGCCTCACACTGGAAGGATTTAAGCAGCCCTAACGACAGCAGTTATTTACCCCCATGTCAAATCAGGCCATTGCTTCAATCTCTGCTGAGGTCCATGAAGTTAAACCAAGCCAGAAAACCTCACACCATACCACGGCTCAACCTGAGAATTTGTTAGTCCCTTGATCATCACTCTATGTTCCATAGGTTAGAGAGAAACAGAGACTGCAGCAGGTTCACCATGCTTGTCATGTAGGTCAGATATCTCCCCTTTGGTGCACTAAGAGGTCCATGGGCTCCATGCCCTCTTGGGCCTGGGGATATTTGCTTTTTGTGTCAACCTCTGCTCTTACATACAGTAACTTGGAACAAATACCACCGGGCGAAGTTGAGCAAAATGACGATGCAATCTCAACACAATGCTTGTGAGAGCACTGCATGTCTAGAGGCTGACTCAAACCAATCTGGGGAATAATTATTTTATTTTAGCCGCATGTAAACAGCATGAGCAGTTCTATTTGATGATTTTTACAACAAAAACGACCACTGTTAAATCTCTTTAGTTACTAAATCTGCAGAAACGTCTGAATTTACAGGAAAAAAAAAATATTTCACTCATTATTATCCCCATTATCATGCGGAGATGTGGACAGACATAAATAGAAATACTCGAGATGATGGACAGGCTGACAAAAAGCTCGTTCCAAACTGCGCGAAGAGAGAGAGGCGCGAATGCATACTATACCGTGTGAAGTGTGTGCTTCATCAATAGCTCCGTTCACTTGTATTGATAAATCCGCAGTAACATACACAAGTGAAACGGCACAGGGAGACAGCGCATACCAACCATACTTGCAGCTCCGACGAAAGACTAGGCAGCATTTTAAATGGATTTTAATATTCCATTGACAAACAGATGCTGTTTTCCTGAATTCACTAATTGAGCTCGCGACTAAGTGTCCCTTTCAGTGCGGTGTGTGTATGCGCGCGCTATCAAGCCTGTTTGTCAGAGTCTGTGTGTATCCACATGGACTGTTCACGTTTGTATGAGTGTGAGAGGAAGCTACAAGGACTAAAAAATCATTTATGTTTCGCAATGTGTGAACACGTTAGTGTCCCATATGTGTACGCGAAGCAATGACAGAAGGGTCAAAGCCCCGTGCGCCGGCCGTTTCCACCTCTCTATCTACTGCCATCCATCTTTCCAACATATAGTGCATCAAACACCGCCACCCGGAACCTTACCCGCACTGTCAATGACACATTTCCCCGCTCCGCACGACTGCGTCTGCCCATCTCGAAAGATATCCAAAAATCTCCCCAAAGCGCAACATTCATTAAAGATATACTTACTGTTTTTCACGAGCCTGTCCCCCCTCTCTCCCTTCGTCCCTTCATTCTTTTCACATCATTTCTTTTGAGGTATCCTTGTTTTACTGGTTGTCCCCCAGAAATACATGTACACAGATATCCAACATGTATTCAGTTTCTCGAGCTCTCTCTCGCGCTACCTATTACTCCCTCCCGTTCTCCCCTCTTTCGCTCTCTCTTTCCTCTCTCTCCCTCTCCCTCTTCCCTGTTCTTTTGTTAAAATTCAGTATATGCTCCCCGTCACCTAGCAACCGTCAACCCTTCTCTCTCCCTCCTCCCTCTCTCTCTCTCACTCTCCGGCGCGCTCTCTCTCTCTATCACCGGCGACACGTGTTGAATGCTAAACTTAGCGGTGTGGAATAATATTAATAACACACTCCTTCTCTTTCTTCTTCTCTACCGCTCTCCATCACCCCTCCCTCCCGTACTCTCGCGTATCATAATGCAATATAAATATTTACTAGAACCACTCAGCCCTCTATTGCGCTTGAACCCCCTCCCTCCGACTGCATGCCCACCACCCCTCCCACCCTGCGTTTCTCCAGCGTCGTACTGTTTCTGCTTCTCATAGCAAAACGGAGATGTGCGTCTGTACACAGCTAGCTACCGACCGGACAACATGTGAGTGTCATCCTAAGTGTGTTTGTTTAACGTCTTGGCTGCAAAACGCGCCCATCCGCGAGCGCGAGAGTTTTAGGATGTGCCGTAGATCCATAAGAAAGCGAGTAAGCATAAGGGGTATGTCGTATCTAGCAGCAGCCGGTGCCGCAGTTCCTGAGACAGTGTCCAGTTCAGCAGAAAGGCCAGGATGTATGTGACTGTTCTGTAGGCTTGTTTGCGCACCGATTGTAAACTGCAGGAACCACTTTGAGAAGGAAATAAACAGAAGCAACTCTCAGCAACTGGTTTGTTCTCAACACGCAATTTTTTCATTGTTTGAAGACTTTGCTGATTCTCTTTTTAATATAAGTCACATAAGCGAATAGGTAACATGTTAAAAGGGAAGCAAACGTCAGTTCTAAGTTGTGTTATTAGTTATTATTGTGAAATATACACTTTAAAAGTTACATTAATAAACCAGTGTAGACGTCTACCGCGGGACTCAACGGAGATGTTAATATGGAATATGATGACAGGCAAGGTCAACCTTTGGTGAGTTCATCCATATCTGAAGGCATCGCAAAGCGCCATTGACGAAGTAGCAGAGGGTCTCAAAGGCCTAATGGACCTGTAGATTTGTCAGTTCCACCTCAGTGAACGTTCATCAATGTCTGTAAATTGTGGTGAGCACACGCGTGCACGCGCAGTTGTGTCAATATAAAGTGAGATACAAATAGCCAATGTTGCAAATTAAACACCAGCAATCACTAACACTGTTCACTGCGCACATATATTCGCTTAGCACTTCGGAAACACTGGGTAGGTCCTCCTGTTGCCCTCAAAACACCTTCAAGTCTTCAGGACATTAATTTGAGATTCTGCTCCATGTTGACAAGATTGTATCATGCAAGTTCTACAGATTTGCTAGGTTCACATTCATGCTGCGAATCTCTTGTTGCACCACATCTGAAAAGCGTCCAATCGATTCAGATCTGGTAACTAAGCAGGCCACTGAAGAACACTGAATTCTTTGTCCTGTTATGTTTATTTACAGTACAGTTTGGCTTTTTGATATGGTCTACTATCTTGGTGGAACAGTTAGAAGATAGGTAAATTGTGACATGCTTATGGTCTACAACAGCACTCAATTGGTATTAATTAATTTATAATGAACAGGCCCAAAGTGAGCCAAGAGAACATTCCCCAAACAATTACAAAACATACACCATAAACTATGTAACTATATAACTATATGGACACAAAGCAGGTTGGGTCCATGGATTTCATGGTGTGGGTGCCATAATCTGGCATTTACCTTATGTGCAGCTCAGCAGAAATACAGATTAATCAGACAGTTGAGTGTTTTTTTCTTCAGTGTTCTACTGTCCCATTTTGGTAAGGTTGTTCTGATTTAAGCCTCAGCCTTCTTTTCTTGGCTGACCGCAATGGTTCTGACTTGGTCTTCAGTTATTGTAGCCCATTCACATCAAGGTTTAATGTGGTGTGCACAGAGGTCGAGATCCCAGTTTTAGAAAGCAAAAACCCTGCCATATACGTATTTTGCTTGTGCACTTAACATGGATGATTTGACCCATTAGCTGATCTACCTGTCTTATGATTTGTGTGGTCATTAATATTTTTCTTTTGGAAGTAAGGATTTTCACCTTTGGTTGTGCATTCTGGGTTGTTTTACAAAGTGTGAGTTATGGTAGACTACCTTTTAGCTTTCAGTAGTCTGCTCATTCTCCGTTGACCTGTCTCATCAACAAGGTGTTTTCACCCTGAGCACCGCCACTTATTAGGTGTGTTGTTGTTTGCAAAATTTCTATAGAAACTCTTATGCATGACAAGACCAGGAGATGAGCAGCTATAGAAATGCTCAAACCCGTCCATGTGGCATCAACTATCACAGCACGGTTGAAATCACCAACATCATATTTTTCCCCATTCCAATGGTTGATGCGAACATCAGCTGAAACTTGTGACCTGTGTCGAATAAATGCATGAATTAGTAAGCGTACAGGTGTCCCTCATAAAGTGCTTGGCAAGTGTGTTCTTGGAAATACACTCAGTCTCCTTGACAAACCTGATATGAAGCAATCCCTATCTGGATCAGAAGTGGCATTAAGTCCGTGTGATAGCCCCCTATTAATAATCCAACCATCAGAGGCTAGTCAGTTGCACAAAACGTGCTTAAATATTCAGATCTGAAGAGGAGAGTGGTGTCAGATGCGTTTTATCTACTTCCTGTATGCATTAATCTTCATTTGTATTCATCAATCAATTTACCCCTCCCATCTGTTCAATCACTCTTCCGCACACCATTGACTTTCATTGGACACACAGAGCTGGCAGTTACGACGACAATGTGAAATTCGTGGAAGATGTGCTTTTAAAGACCATACCACTAGAACTATTTTCCCCAATTTGAACATCTATCTGTCTAGCTCTCTAACTCTTTCTGTCGGTGTGTATGTGTGTGTGTGCGTGTGTGCATTTTGTGCACCAACCCCAATCTAATTCTGATTCGAAATGTTTGACAATCTCTGTTTGTTCATCTGTTTTCCTCTGAGCTAATTCTCAAACACTGCATTAGACCTTTTTCTCTAACACACACACACACACACACACACACACACACACATACGCACACGCACACACACACACACTTTTGTATGACTTGATAAAGAAAAATTAATATTAAATATTCATTACTATGAGAACAAATTGATGAGCTAGGTTCAGGGCATGATGTGTCTGTATTTTTAAAGATGAGTTATTTAGAATGAGTCATTTTCACTCTAATCATAAGGTCCATTGGTGGTTTCTAGGCACAATATACAGTCAAAACAGATCAGAACAAAAGGCCATCCTTTGCACATCCGCATGGGTGAGCATGATGTGACCAGCCATGAGGAATACTATGTGTGAAAAAAAGATAAAAAATGAAGAAAACTATTTTGTCTTAAAGGTGCAGTACATGATTCTGTGTGATGATTTTGGCAAATATGTGAGTTAAGTTGTTTAATTTTTTAGCACAATTAAAAACAACAGACTTAACCAAAAGTGCTTCACAAGGCATACATGGGTAAACCAGTTCTATGTGATTGATCAAGTTAGTGTCTGCTGTTCAGGAGGTGATGCTGTATCACCATTATTGATTAAAGTTGCAGTTTCTGATTTAGGCTAAACCCTGACATTTGGACAATTCTTTGCCCCTGCCTGTGCTTTCAAAGCAAACTATTGAGACAAGCATGATTTTAAAATAGAACATCAAAACCATAAGAACTAAAAAGCTATATAAACAAAGACCATGGATGTGCTAAAAGACAGAGAAAAAATGAAGTGAAATGAGATAAAGTAGAGGGAAAAAAGAATTGTCCTTTGTTTTCCTCCAGCCTTCTTGTAGTCTGTTCTGTGTGTCACCAAAAAATCCAGTAGTTTTACAAAATTCTTGCTCGGTTAATGGGAAACAATTACAGTGGCATTAAACAAATCCAGCCAATCAACAGTTTGCTTTGGAAGCACAGACGGGGCAAAGAATCGCTATAGCAGTTGAGTCCAAATATCAGGATTTAGCCTAAGTCAGAAACTGCATCTTTAGTCAATAATGGTGATACAGCATCACCTCCTCAACAGCAGCCACTAATTTGATCAATCACACAGAGCTGGTTTACTCATTTGGACCCAAAGCAGTTTTTTTTTCGTGAAGATATGTAATACTGTTCCCAACTAAGGCAAGTTGTTTGGCAACCAGTAGACCTAAACAAAGTATTGTCCACACACTGATTTTAATGCTGCAGCCACCAGTAGACCTCTTGGTTTGTTCGGCTTCCTCTGTGAGTCTGAAACACACAAATATAGCTGCAGCATTGCTTGCCAAGCAAGAAGAGACTGCAAATGCAAGTAACACCAGAGTACATCTTTCTGATAACACATGTATAATTAATCACAGAAAACAAATCAAACAATGTAATGGATGCATTTTAAAATAGGCTATAAATATGAATGATATCAAGAATTCTTTCTGCAGACCAGTGAGACTGTGGAGACCTAAAACGACGGTGAGTTGACTAGCTTCTAGTTAGATGAGAAAGGAAGGGACTCAAGAGATGAGTTTTGAGTAAATGCACAGTATGATTCATCGTAGCCCATTGTGAGTTGTCTGAGAAATCGCAGCGATCAATTTGAACAGTATTAGGATTTCACTGCTTGTCACAGATACTTGTCATATACTTGACAGTTTGCTGTATTCCAGAGACTGTGTAGCCTAAATTAGTCTACACACAGCCCGGCCTATCTCTGTAACCGACCCATAGTCTGGTTTGACAGCAGGAGATGGGGAGTCGATGGGAATAAGTGAATGCTCTTCTCCATGCAGTTCATCTGGGAATTTGGCTCTCTCCCTGTGTGGGCAGTTCTCCACGGAGGTATCAATTAAAAGGGTTGGCCAATCAATGCCACCGGCCAACTAGCAATCCTCACAACAAGCATTATGGAAATTCAGCCAACATTACTTATAGCCTCTTGTCTCCCCACACCCCCCTTTTTGCTTGGGGGATTTAAAACCACTTTACTGTGACCAGTTTGAAATGCAACGCTATTCTCCCTGCCTATCCTCATAAAGAAGTCATTTTTTTGTCGCTCAGAAATGACCCATGTACAAGTCTGAGTTCACACAATTAGCAGAGAGCTTGAAAGCTGTTAGGCAACCCCTGAGAGAGAGACGGGGCAGCTCGGAGGCAGCGGCAGACCCATCTTTCACTGGATGCTAAGTGTCTGGTGCGGTGACCTGCTGACTGTACGACCAGCCATGAAATTTAAGTGTCCACTCTCTCTGCCCGTGGCACCTTGCCCGCGCTTTAAATAGGAAACACTCTTCTCTGATTGCTGCTTATATCACACAGCAGATTACACAATCCTAGCCCTAGGGAATATGCCCCTTTTGCTTTACAGTGCATTTCTTTAGCAAACAGGACCAGAACACAAAGTTTTGTGAAATAAAGAGATCCATATATAAACAACTGTTTTCATTGTCAATTGTATAGAACTAATTTGCCGTACTGTATTTCACAGTATATCAGTGTGTGCAGCTGCATGTGTGTGTGTGTGTGTGTGTGTGTGTGTGTGTGTGTGTGTGTGTGTGTGTGCATGCATACGTGTGTGTACACGCTCGTATGTGTTTGTGTGTGTGTGTGTGTGTGTGTGTGTGTGTGTGTGTGTGTGTGTGTGTATGTGTGTGTATGTGTGTGTGTTGTATGGTGTATATTGAATTTGTTGTATGGTAAATATTTATTCTTTTCACAAAAATAAAAAAGATATGCCTTATGGGAGCCTTTACTGCCACACACATACCAATGCTGGGGGTTTCTCATCATTTCTGATGAAGGCTCCAGTCCTCTGCCTAGGTCATTACAGTCTCACTCCTGGAAAGTAAGAAACTCTTCCTGCTTCTGCTGGCTGTGTATCATATGATTCACGCAGTGAGGGTTGAGGGTTCCCAGGTGTTTTCTAGCAAGCTGCATCACCACAAGTAAAATAAAAAAAAGTTTACGTCTCTTGAGAAGAGTCTGATTGATTTCCACTGCATATAAAACATACAGTGCCCCCTATTGTAGTAATGAATAGAGCTATTACATCTATTACATAACTGGACAAATTCCTATGAGGTATATCCACACCATGCAATGCACTGCACCATGCACTTTAACACACTGCTGAGACTTTAAAACTGTGTGCTGCAATCGATTGCAACGAATACGAAAACAATGATATCACAGAGATGTTAAAATTGTTTACTATTAACTATTTGGATTATGCCTACAATATGTATGTGTGCACAATGATATTGTGAATGACAAGAGATTAGATAAGAGACTAGAGGCTCTTTTAAAAGTGTTCCCATGCGCAAGCCTTTGCATGGGGCATGTATGGCATTCTTTCTTTACAAAAAAAGGAGAATTCCTCTTTAAATGTGTGATTAGTTGTGATTAATCATGATTAACTTTTAAACTCCATTGTGATTAATCAGATGATTTTTTTAATAGATTGACAGCACAAGTTAAAATATACCCTGACATCCTGACAATTCTCTGACATCCATTTCAAATGGTTTCCTTTTCAGATGGGCCCTCTGTTAACAGAGCAATATTGGGCACAGCTCTGCAGTTGTAATTTGAAGCTTGGGAGACCTAATGAGCACAGGTGTGTCGTAATTGGCATCTCATTCCACAGGCTCGGTATTATGTAACCGTTAATTGTGCCCCTGTGTCCAATGTATCTGTGGTAATATTTAATCTGGTGCCTGGACCTCACTGCCCTAGTCATCCATTTTAAGGCCCTCTGTAGCTTTAAAGCAACCATAAAAACTCCCCGGCACAGCAACAGTCTGAAACTATCTTTGATGACCTAGATTCAGTTTACGTGTGTATCATCTTCACCACAGTTTCACGGCTGCCTACCTGAGTTTATTTTCACATGATATAAATGAGACCATTTTTTGTTTGTTTGCTTTTCATTTTCCAAATGATCCCCATAGCCAAGTAAGTAGGAAGTGTCATGTTAATCAGAAAGCAAAGGAGGAAGGTGTGTGTGTGTGTGTGTGTGTGTGTGTGTGTGTGTGTGTGCTTGCGTGTATGTGCATGTGTTTGTGTGTGTGTGTGTGTGTGTGTGTGTGTGTGTGTGTGTGTGCGTGCATGTGTGTGTGCACATTATGTATAGAAAGGAAAAGCATGCTACAGTGTGTGCGTGTGTGTCAGCAATAGTGTGCGTGTTTGTGTGTATGTGTGTGTGTGTGTGACAGAGCGAGAAGGCGGGTGAGATTACTGAGATTGAGAGTAAGCGCGGGAGTGTGAGAGCACAGGTGAGGGATAGACGAGAGGAGGAGAGGGGAGGAGAGGAGAAGAGAAGAGAGGGGAGGTAAGCAGATGGGAGGAGGGACAGAGGGAGGGAGAAGAGGGGGAGGCGGAGGGTGGAGAGAAGAGTGAGATAAGCGGAGGGAAGGAATTCACTGAAACCTGAAGGCAAAGAGGTAAAATCACACAGGAGGAAGGGAGGGGCACTTTCCACAACAAGGCAACACAGTTACACATGAAAGTAGCCAGTAGCACAGGGGGGGGGGGAGACAAAGATAAAAGAAAGAAAAAACAGACAGAACAGACATAGTTTCACTCTGGCGACAGATGACGGCGAAAGACAAAGGCATATAAGAGCTGGCAATGAAGGACAGAGCTGAATGTTGACAGAAGGAGTGAAGAGATTAAGGAGAGAGACGGCAGAAAAGAGTACGAGAGAACATAAAAATAGTTTTGTGGATACACATTGACTGAGTGAGCAGTTGCAAGACCCAAAGGGCAACTGACATCAGCAAAAAGACAGGGAAAGAACGTGGCTGAGAGGGAGAGATAGAGAGAGAGACAGAGGGAGAGAAAGAGAAAGAAAAAAGACAACCTCAGTGTAATCCTTGTGAGACTGTATGAAAGCATGTTTCAGTTTGCCATACAGACCGCATAGGGTACTGACAGGGAAAAGAGTTAGGTGGCTTAACAGGCGCGCAGTCAATCCAGCAGATTAGCCATCAAACATTTCTGTCAAAATGCTGACGAAGGAGTACAGAATATGTATGCCACTGACAGTGGATGAGGTAAGTGTGCGCACTCCGAGTTGCGGCTGCTTTCTGTGTGTTTGGTTGTGTTTGCTGTGCGCTGTTGGCAGACCGTAGGTGTCAACACATTGTGAAAAGCACCGCTGCTTCAGTCCGCGGTGAAGTGGCTGTTCCTCTTTCAATGTCAAGCAGGTACTCCATGTCACACTGGACTACGGTGCAAGTCCACAGCGTGGCGGAAGCCGAGATTGATCTGTTTGCACATCAAGGGGCATTTAATGATTAAAGGTGCAGTGCTTGATTCGATTCCTGCAGTCTTTTTCTCTAATTCACTGCATTGCTCCGCATGATTCTCTGGCTGTTCAGTCAGTGCTGGGCCCGTCTAAAACCACTCTGGTGGTCGCACACGACCCTGGCTCTTTAAGGCAAATGTAGAGTTTGAGAGTTCTACAGATGCCTAAACAACCCCAGCCATTTAGCAGGATGCAAGACAAGAGAAATGAAGGCTAAAATTTAAATAGAGTTTAAGAACAAATATCGACAACCAACAAAACGAAATTGCAGGCTGCACCTTCAGTTATTATGAAATGTTTTTCAGGTAATACCCGATGTGGTAAAAATAGACAGTCTGAGTCTTGTTGATGTGACAACACTAAATGGAATGAAATCTTTACAATTGCATGGTATTATTGCAGCTCACTGTAAACAGGTTTTAGTGTTTGTGTTTGACAAGCCCTGTTAATTACAGTAATGAAACAACACTGCAGTGTAACTAATAACTGGCAGGGGCACTCTGCTATTAACTAGATTAGTCTGACAATGTGCCTGTTCCTGTTTACATACAATCCTGTGGCATCTTCTCCAGATCTGCTTGTTTGTTTGTGTGTGTGTGTGTGTGTGTGTGTGTGTGTGTGTGTGTGTGTGTGTGTGTGTGTGTGTGTGTGTGTGTGTGTGTGTGTGTGTGTGTGACTTTGTGTGTGTCTTTGTGTTTGCGTGTGTGTGTGCAAAGGCGCATTGATCTGTCATCACAAAGAGGACTGGTCAAACTGGTTTCCTACTTAACGTCCAACACAAAGCCAGAATTTGCATTGTAAAATACTGCCCTAGGAGTTTAAAAACACACTGAAACCTAAAACATTTACTTTCTCTCCTTTCTGAAATTTCCTGGAAAGGGAGGGTCATGTCCCTACACATTTCTCGCCCCTACAATGTATTTTTCTACCTGTTTCTATTAACCAAAGCTAAATATAGCAAGGGGTAATACATTCACTCTGCAGTAACACCAGGTCTGTATTGTCTTTGAGTTTAGCCACGGGGATTGTGTTCACAGCCAGGCAGGAAATGTGTACCTCATTTGTCTTCTGTACATTATGCAAAAAGCGTGATTTTTCTCCCATCACTCAAAAGATGACTGTGTTTCCATTGCCAGCACTTACCCGTCTTTGACTTTGAGTAATGACTTTTCATTGTCTACACCAGAGCTCCTCCATCCTAGAAAAATGTCCCACCAATATAAGAATGAAACAAACTATACAACTTTAATCAGTAATGATTTTACATCCAAGAACTGGAAACTGTGTTGCTGACTTCTAATGATATAAAATAGGTTCCTATTCACTCGTTGAACAAAATGTACTTGTGCTCCCACTAAAAAATGAGGAATGTTTGGAGAAATAGATTGCTTTCTTAATCTCAGTGTGAATGGGGAAAAAAGTTTGTGGTCTTAATCCTTTATGAGAGGAAAGCTGCCTCAAGCATATTTACTTTAAACACTTAGACAATAAAAAAACAGAACAAATGGCTAAAAAGAACATTCTATCTGGTATTATTGTGAAGGTTATTAGGTTTGACCCTGCTCACACTTTCTCCTTTTCTAACTTCGGACTTTCTCACGCTCTCACACTACCACCCCCACCCCACCCCTCTCTCCCTCTTCCTTTTATCTCACTATCTCTCTATCTCTCTGCCCCTTTTAGTATAAGATTGGCCAGCTGTACATGATCAGTAAACACAGCAGCGAGCAGAGTGGGGGAGGGGAGGGCATTGAGGTGCTCCGCAACGAGCCGGACACACACCCCCAGCACGGAGTCGGCCAGGTCACAGAGAAGCGCATCTACCTCAGCAGGTGAGGCTGACCCACAGCCAGCGATCACCCCACCACCATCCTACCGCCCACCCACACACCCACCCACCCCTCACTGACACTGGTGTTCACAGCTAGTGTGTAAACATGTCTGCTCCATAGGTTACATCTGTAATGTTTTGACCTTTACAGCCCATGGGCACTGCCTGCCTTTCTCCCTTTCTCTTTCCTTGCACTCCTCCATTATTCTGACTAACTGTATTTTCCCTGTGGTCTACTAGAATTCTGCTCCCATTGTTGCTAGCTGCCTCCACCCTCATTCCAGACATATAATTGTTAGTCCCTTGGAGTATTTTTTTTCTTTGTATCATGTATCTGTCTAGCTTTTCATACCAAATATTACCAACACTATGACATGTAGTGTTTTTGGAGTCTCCACAGTCATTTTGCTGCAGTATTCGACACTATTTGAGTTGCTCCTCCAATTGTTTGCTATGCACTGCATGTGTGTTCAACCACTGCCATTACATGTCTCCTAAACTGCTCCTGCTGGTCCAAGGCCTTCTCACCCCGCTCTGGGCCTCCTGCCCGCCTTTCCTCACCTCCCCACATATTTACCATCCGTCTTTCATCCTTTCATTCTTTTTAACCAGCCCCACCAGGGGTCCTGTGCATCCCTTAATGACCTTGACTGGCTCAATTACCAGGCTTGACTAATGCTTGTCTCTCTGTGCCCTAAAGGTAGGAGTATTTTCCATCAGAAAGATATTTAAACCCTTGCTGGATTAGAGACAGTCTAGGAACAGTGTGTGTGTGTGTGTGTGTGTGTGTGTGTGTGTGTGTGTGTGTGTGTGTGTGTGTGTGTGTGTGTGTGTGTGTGTGTGTGTGTGTGTGTGGTCTTTATCTGTATGCGCACCCTCCTTGTCATTTATCTAAGCGTATGCTTTTTATTCTATTTACCCACAAGCATTACATCCATTCATCTTTCTATCCATCCATCTTTACTGTATATCTCTCCATCACGGTTTCCCCTGACAGGTCAGCCAGGAAGAATAAACAGCCTCATTCCTGCCTTATCTCTTATCTCGGAAGGCATAGTTTATCATCGTGTGTTCTCTCTCTTGCGTCCTCTAATGCAAAGGGCAAGTGGACACACCTTCAGAAAGGTGTCCTGCCCTTTTCTCAACAGTATAGAACAGGGGTGGAAATTGGCACCAGCCCCCAACCCAGTGCTGGTAATATATTAAAAGTGGCTTGTAGATTCCAGTCAAAAAATAATGATTTTCTATTGAGTGGCTGTTTAGTTTTATCATTAATTATTTATCAGTGGCCACTAAAGGTTCCCATGTTGTAAGGTTCATTTCCACCCCTGGTATGTAACGAGTTATCACCCCCCATCTGTTCCCTGGACACTTGTTCAGCACCCACTCGTGAAATGAAAGATGCATTTCTGGCATTTCTAACCTAAGCAACCTTCTCACTCCCTTCCCCCACTGTCCTCCCTGCCTACCCTTAATGTTCAGAATCCTTGTAAAGAGTAACGGATGTATTTTTGACATTTCTCACCCCCCACCACCCCCCACCTGACACAGCAAGCTTCCTGACTGGATGCGAAGGTTCATCCCTCGGATGTTCTATGTGACAGAGACAGCCTGGAACTTCTACCCTTACACCATCACCGGTCAGTCAAGCCAAGTCAAGTCAAGCATTCCCTATTCACATGCACCTTGTGCCTTGTGTACACGGATGCTCACACACACACAATGAGTCATGTACGCACACGATGCACACCAACACATCGGCACATGGCCTCATCTGTCAGCAGTAATGCACCACTAATGAACCACACGTCCCATTTACTTTGGCCACTGTCAATACGTTGCATTTAAAGAATGGTGCTGTTTGGCTCTGCTCATGTTAGCACGTGACTGTGTGTGTGTGTGTGTGTGTGTGTGTGTGTGTGTGTGTGTGTGTGTGTGTGTTTGTGTTTGTGTGCGTGCGTGCGTGCATGCGTGCATGCGTGTGTGTGTCTATGTGCACGCCAATGTGTGTTTATGGGATTGTGGTGGGGTGTGCACGCATGCATATATATGTGTGTTTGTGTGCGTGTGTGCATGTCTGTGTTGTTCTGGTTGTTGTGTGTCCTATACTGCATGTCCTCTAAGAAAATCATAGGTATAGATGTATAATGCACCAGTGACATCATTGATCTAACCAGCCCATTTTTCTCCATCTCTCTCCTCCTCGCTTTCTCTGCCCTTTTGCTGTCTCTCTCTCTCTCCATCTCTCGCTCCCCTCTTGCTCTCTCTGTCGCTCTTTCTCTCTCTCTCTCTCTCTCTCTCTCTCTCTCTCTCTCCCCATTTCTCCCCCTCTTTGCTTGTCTTATGCTAAACCCCACGGTACTGCAGAGTACTCAGTAAGTATTCTCACATATTATCCCTGAGATGGATGCAGTAGAATATATGTCTTTCTTTCACTAGCCCTCTGGATCTAGAACTGTTTCTCCACTACCCTCCATTCTTTCCTTGTAATTCTTCAGCTCTTACATTTTATTGTCTGTTTCTATGGCTTCTCTTTGTTTGATCAATGTCACTTCTTTGTTGGATTTACATATTATTTTATCTTTTCTTATTCCTGTTATTCATGCTTTTGTAAAGCAGTTTGCCACCAATCCACCCACCACTCTTTCTCTCTCTCTCTCTCTCTCTCTCTCTCTCTCTCTCTCTCTCTCTCTATCTCTCAGTGTTCTTTTATTCCCAAGTTTCACATAAGGATTGAGACGAAGTTTGAGAACGACAATGGGGAGAGCGATAATGTGAGTCGTGCACCAGCGCAAAACACAATCCCATCTTT
>CM059277.1:27800659-27898159 GCA_030347295.1 Setipinna tenuifilis
TGGTGGGGGAGGATGAGCAGTGTGTGTGTGTGTGTGTGTGTGTGTGTGTGTGTGTGTGTGTGTGTGTGTGTGTGTGAGTGTGTGTGTGAGAGTGTGACAGGGAGAGAGAGATTAATAAGAAACAGAGAGGGAAGAGAGTAGAGGGAGAGAAAGAGTGAAGGGTAAGCAGTGTATGTGTATGTGCATGTGTGTGTGTGCTTGTGTGAGAGAGAGAGAGAGGAGAGAGAGGAAGACAGAAGCATGAGGGAGGGGGGGTGAGAATAATAGAGACAAACAGAGAGAGAGAGAGAGAGAGAGGGTGGGTGAGACAGGGAGGGTGACCGAGAGACATGTAGTGTGCTGTGATGTGGTGTGTGCTAAATGCCACTGCGTCAGTGGTGATGAATAGTGTAATGCAGCTACCCCCCTGAACTCAGCCCGATCATCACATCTGCATCGTAAATATCCAGCCATGCAGCACTTACTGTAAATATCACACTGGCTGTGCTGTGTCTCTGCATATGTTCTGAGCGTGTGTGTATGTGTGTGTGTGTGTGTGTGTGTGTGTGCTTGCATATGCGCCCATACTTCTAAAAATGCAAGCGAAGGGTGAGGGGGATGAAGGAAGGCAAAAAAGCAAGTTACTAAGAGAGTGACTAAGAGTGAGACTGTAAGTGTAATGTTGCATGCGTTGCCATAGAAATATATATAAGAAGTGCATTATAGCTGTGGGAGGCATAGGAGCCCTTATTAAAGCCCAGTCCCACTTTGGTTCTGTTCCAGCCATATTTAGTGTATGTGAGGCAGCCCTGATGGGCTTTTCTTTTTTCTCTATCTCAGCCTTGCCCATGCACTCTTGCTTTTTCTATTTGATACCACCAACCACGTCAACCAAATGGAAAAAAATGAAAAAATCAAGTCAAACTGAAAAGCTGAGCAGAAAGAATTACACGCTTGACAGGTTGGAGGTGAGAGGGTGGGCTCGCTAACCTTGCCAGTCTCAGGCTCTCTCTCTCTCTCTCTCTCTCTCTCTGTGTGACGCACACGTGCCTAAATGTGTGCGCATGTTTGTGCCGTGCTGCTCGTATAGCTTTAGCTGCAGAGGCGCCGTGTGCATCTGAATGTGTGAGAGCGCCTGCCAAGGAAGCCTGGGTCTCTGACTGCCTGCCTGCCTGCCTCAGCTCAGGCGCTGCTGCCTCCCATGGGCGTGCCACTGCCCTCTAATGGCGGTTCTGTGCTACTGCAGCAGCATTGTAAATATCCCTGTCAGCGGCCACAATATGGCCAGCAGCAGCCTGCCACTTTCCCCTCATGATGGGAACTATCACTCTGTAATAGACCTGCAGTCATTGCTCATCTCCCGGCAGTGTGTCACCACCGCCACTCACAGGCGGGACAACGCTACTGCAGGATGGCACACTGGCGGCAGCAGACTGCCCAATGTAGTCAGCATGCAAACAGGAGCAGCTGTTCTGTCCACATTTGTTAATGTCCACGCAAACAAGTGAGTGTGCAAACATTTAATGGCCCACTCCTTCCCCTTCAAAAAGTGATGCTATGCATTTGGCAAAAGAAGCAGTAATTTTGTGTTTGTCATCTAACGCATTCTTCATGGAGAACATATTTTTGTCTGTGGCAAGTGTGAAATTGGCTAGTTTCCCTTCCAGGTATATAATACACATTGCTTCTACTGCCTGTTCTCTTCACTGTCACACACACACACACACACACACACACACACACAAATGTACAGGTACACTAGAAGCATGCTCAATGCTACTGTCTTCTCACCCCCTCTCTCTTTCTGTCTCTCTCCTTCTCTCTCTCTCCCTCTCCCTTTTACTCTCATTTTCTCTCTCTCTTTCTCTCTCAGATGCTGCCCCTCGTCCCACCTTCTCCCGCTCCATCTCGGTCACAGACGAGTGCTCTTTGAAGAAGATGGGGGTGAGAACTGCAGCCATTCCCAACCCTGCCTCCTCCTCCTCCTCCTCCTCCTCCTCCTCCTCCTCCACCAAGTCATCCTCCTGCTCATCGATGGGGGCGCTGAGCAAAGGGAGGCTGAACTCCACGCCAGAATAACCCCACCACACCCCCACACCCTTCCCTCTCCTCCTCATCCTCCTACTGTGTGGAGCCATGTTCCATAGACTGGCTCCACCGAAGGGCCAACCTCCATTCCCCACATCAAACGAGCCAACATTAAGTGCCCTATATCCTCTTTCCCAAGCCATTTATATGGTATGTCTGTCTACATTTAAAAATACTTCAAATGGCTGCATTTATAAATATGTGTCTTCTTAGGGAATTTTCAGATACTCTGTGGTCCATCACTGAGATGATGGGTATTTAGAGACACGAAGGGATCATAGGGTTGGACCTTCTCATTTCATACAGCTTTTTCTACTCCAATCCTGTAACCCGAGGATCAACCAATGGACAGCATATGCGTGAGGTGTTTGAGGAATCGAGTGTGTGCGTAATGATGAGCCCCAGCTGTATGGATCTGACACTGTGTCTCGAATGGCAATCCCATGTACTCTGTTCAGCAATCGAGTATGGCTGTCGAAGTCATTGTATTGGCGTCACAATCTTCATAAGCTCACAGAGACGATGGGTCAAGCTTGGTTTACCTTTAACCATGTCAATATTTTGACGCAGCCTGTTTAATCACACGTGACCCTTCCCCTGAAAAGCCAATGGAAAATCGAAGTGTAAACAGCAGTAATCAAAGAGTTTGATGATTGGGTGAAAGACAGTGAATGGTGGATGTAGATCTTATTTTGTCAATGTGAAACTTGAAGCTGCACAATAAATTCCCTCGGGCTCCAGATACTGTATGTGTTTACGCTGGAATGTTTTTCTCCTCTTGCGCAACTCTGAGTTTTTTTCTTAAATAACTGGATCCTCTGTACCGTCAGAAACCAGCAAAGAGCAGACTGATCACTGCAGAGGTGAGCTATTCATCAGGAAATTGGGTTAGTGCCTTTAGAGTCTTAAGGCAACAAAGGGGAAAATTTGACGTCCACGGCACATCCCTTCCTGAGCAGCATGTGGAGGAGAGGAAGCTATGATTAAAAGGAATTGAGATGGAAAAGTTTGAGAACATTGGAGGAAACAAATTGACGGAGAAAGAGTGGAGGGGGTGGGGAGACAGAGAGACAGAGAGACGAATCCTCTTTTGCTGTCATCGGCTATTTTTACAGTGTGTGTAATTTACGCCGAGGCGTGCCCTCCTTCCCGCTCCCCCCAAGCACCACATATTCATCTGATGTTCATGCTTCTCTGTAGGATAAAGGCATGCAGAGAAAGAGAGAGAGACAGAGAGAGAGACAGAGAGAGAGATAGAGGGAGGAAGATACAGAGAAAGAGAGAGAGAGATGCTTTGCCACACTTTAAAAAACAGAGTAGCTAGAGCACTGCAAGGGCCTGCAGAGAAGCAGCAGCGTTTGCCTCCACTTCCTGTAATCATTCTCCTCTCGGCCTCTTTATCTGTCTTCATCCCTCAGATTTGCTCCTCCACTGCTCTCCTATCCTCTACTCCCCACAGAGCTCTGCTGAAAAGTGATATATAGAGTTCATTACATCAGTGCTGTGCCTCTAAATTATTATACAAGAACATTTTATCTGGAAAGTTTTTAAACGACTCCTTTTGCAATATCAGTGTTGTATAAAGAGTCATTGTGGTCGTCACTTTCTTTTAACCCTGAGCTTTCCCCATTTGTTCCTTGAATTACTCCCAATGGCCATTTTTCTTTCTTTTTTTGGCATTGGAGGGATTTAAGCTCTGTCTTAGTCTTAAAATGGCAACATTTGATCCTGATGCACTGCTGCACCTTGGAGAGAGAGCAGGCCAAGAGGGGTGCAGCAGCAGGGATTTGCGATGGCCTTATGGAGGAATAATGCGTTTGTCCTACACATTAACCCCCCCTGATGTATGAGCTCAACCAATAGATCAATAAACCTTATAGTGTGGCCCCACAGAAACTGCCAGGCATTGATCAACAGCCCCCGTGATGTAAACGTCTCATTTCAATTCCATATCCATGTCTCTCCCCCACAGAAGGTGGGCCATTAGGTCCTTCACAGATAATATCCCACACTTGTGCCAAGACTTACAAGTGCCTGTGGTCCATTTTAGTCTGTAATTCCCTACACATTCAGCTGCCAAAGGCGATTGATCCTGTCCTTGGAGCCGAGTCTTGTACTCCATATTGCTGGGCTTAATCCCCAGAAAAGAAAAAGGACTAGGTCCTGATGAAGACATGTTTTTTTTTTTTTACACAGAAAGTTTTTCTAAAAAAAATGATTAGCCTGGGCCTGCCCTACTGTCTGTGATGATACATAGAATTTTGCGTTCAAGTCAGTCTGGCCAACTGGCCTTTTTACGGCTGTTCCTTCACCCCCAAAGTAGGGAACCAATTAAAAACGAGCTTAGTTATACATCATCGGAATCACTGGTCTGACTGGTTGTAGCTCTGTCCAGTAGTATGCAGAGGCATTTGATAGATGTCCTTTGATCCCGCCTCTGAGAACCTCTGTCTATCCAAAAAAAAACCAGCAGTTTGAAGGTAATTTATGAGGTGTAATTATGTGCCACACACATACACACACATGCACACACACACACAAACTCACACATGTGCGCGCACACGCATGCATGCACGCACACACACACACACACACACATACACATACACACACACACACACACACACACACACACACACACACGCTTATACAGAGCGCACACAATTTCTGTCTCCTTGAGGGAGTTGTGTATGAATGTTTGGGAGGCATTCATTGAAATTCACGCCCTAAATATCCTAATCAGCACGCCCATGAAGTTCCCAACTTTAATTGGCCCATCGTGCCCATTAATTCTAGCAGCAGAACTGCAGTGCAATGCGGCATATGCTCTTTAACTAAACAGAACGGAGCTTGCTGTAATAGAAGAGTCTTTATTGATCCACAAAGGTGAAATTACATTGCTCAGTTGCTCCAAGACAGGGCAATTATGGCATACATCATAACACAAACAGACAGGCATAGGGCTAGCACATGTGAGACAATACAGTAACAAGGCATAATGGATGAGTCTTATCTTCCTAGCACAAACACAAGAAAACCCCACCACCACCACCACCATTACCACCCAATATGAGTCAAAACAATAATGAGAGAAACTGGTGGTTGTGCAGGAAGGACGTTGGTATATAGTAAGAAATCTAATGAACATCTTTTAATGTCTCTCTCTCTCTCTCTCTCTCTCTCTCTCTCTCTCTCTCTCTCTCTCTCTCTCTCTCTCACTTATGATTTTTTTGTAAAGCAGGCCTGAGCATTTCTATTAAAACATGTATTAGATTGCTGGAGGTGAATCTTCATTTTCTCCCACACTCTCCCTCCTTTCCTCCCTCCCTCACTCCCTCACTCCCTGTTAGTGTTTCCCATCCTCATCTCATCTCATGCCTTCTACCCCCACAGCCATCACCGTCCCATTTCTTTGTTACTATGTGCATACTGTGCAGATGAAATCATATCCATGGGCACGGCGATCATTTGTAAAACAACATGGCGCAGAGGTGGGCTGACCTGCAGATGTGTGTGGGGATGGATGGATGATGGATGAATGATGGATGAATGGATGGACAGTCTAAGCAAAGTCAAGGCTCATTGATAGCAAGGTGTGTGTGTGTGTGTGTGTTGGGGGGGGGGGTGGAAATAAGCCTCGGCAGCCACAAGTCCTTCGCCACACTCAAACTGGGACCTTTCCCCTCTCTTTCACTAGCCAACGTATGCAAATGAGTGGTGCTGGTTTACTGCTCACTTGCTACAGGGACTTTCGTCTCTCTCTCTCTCTCTGTCTCTCCCTTGTGAACTCCGTATTGCGTGGTGCTCCATTCGTTCCAATGGAGGACGAGTGCAGCACTTTCCCCACTGCCCCCCCTCTGCCCCCCCCAGAGCTTTTTAATGAATATTAATGGCGGGCTATTGTGGAAAAGGGGGGATTGTAGTCTTCCTTACAGATCTTCAGTCATGACTGTACATGGCCTTGGGCACACAATCTACTATCCTGTGCATACTAAAAAGGAGGATGTATTTACACAGACGCTGGCTCTCTTTTTTCCCCCTAGTCCTGTCTGTTTTAAATAAAAACCCTTTGTGACAAAAGGAGGCCTACTTAGTCCAAATGGCATTACACGGAACGTGCGCACACACACATACACACACACCTTAGCAAAAAATAGCCTTTTTCTGCCTGAAAGATACGTGAATACTGGCAAGGCAATGGCGAGGCAAGGTCGATGCGATATCCTTGCCATATCACTCTGGGCTGATATAAAGTACATTTTTAACTGTCACCGGAGGAAATTGAGTGAGACCATTGTTACGGTACATATGGCGCCAGCGCCGGGTCAAATCCACGTGCAGGAAAAAAAGAGGGATTTGACATGCAAAGGAATTAGGAAACGATTGGTACCACTCGTCAGGCTGACGGCGGGTTTTTCCACACAGCTGACTTCCTGCTCCCATGCCATCAATCAAGGGGGACTGGGCGGAAAGTGTTAGAGGCTGGTGCCCCCCACCCCCCCAACCCTGTCAGTCTCTGTCTGTCAGCACTATTTTACAGGCCAGTAGAGATGCGACACCAGCGGGCAGGGCCAACTCAAGTCATCTCCAAAGTCTTGCGGCAATAGGGGGCTGAGGAGGCTAAAGGGGGATATCAGGTACAATGCTGGCCAGCACAAGCACTATCACTGGCCTCCGTAGGCCCATGAGGTAGACTGAATGAATGGATGGCTTTCAATTAATTCCAGAGAGACAAAGGTTCCTGTGAATTCAAATAGCCAGGTGTGCGCTGGCTCAGATTTGTTTCACCGCTCGATGGAACCTACCTCCGCTTCCAAACTTCCATTTCCCAGCAAATTAAAACACATCTGATTCAGTGAATTAAGGTCTTAAATGGGCCGACTGATGGGTAGCATCAGGTGTGCTGGATGGAGCCTGGTGGGAGCTGGTGGGATCCCGGTCGAGTGGCTGGAGATCTGGCCACGGTTACCCCGGCACGTGGCACAGAGGCGCCTGGCAGCCCTGGCACAGACACTGGCCCCTCCAGCAGCAGGGAGGCCATGCTGGCTGCTCTCAGACGCACCATGCCGTGCTCTCCTCATTGCCGCCAACTCCCTCAAGCCCAGATCAGCCTATGATTGAGTGAACATGGCTCTGCAACCCCACACAGAGGCACACACACACAAAGACACACATGAACACACACACACACACATGGACTGTGAGAGAGAGAGAGAAAGAGAGAGAGAAAGAGACAGACACACAAACACACACACACACACACACAGTGAGGTAGAGAGAGGAAGAGAGAGAGAAAAAGACAGACATGCCCACACACACACACACACACACACACACACACACACACACACACACACACACACACACACACACACACAGTGAGGTAGAGAGAGAGAGAGAGAAAGAGACAGACATGCCCACACACACACACACACACACACACACAAATACACCCGCACACAGGGGCAAAACTGTAATTCTTGACAGCCTGATCCCGGGGCCCTAAGGGGAAGCTCTTACATGCTCGTGGCTCTGTGTTGGCGTGTGGGTACTCAGATAAAGCCAATCCCCGCGGACCAGCTCCAGCGCACACTGACCTTGCATGTGGTGGGAATTAGGGGGCTAGCTGAACATTCATATGCATGAGCACGGGAAAGAGGCATCTCCTTCCCCTCACTCCCCAGCCGAAGGCCAACTGTTAGAGCAAATATCAAAGACCGCTGTATATATTACCATCATTAGTATCAGGAAAAATATCATTATTATCTGAGAAAGCAACCAAGGGTAGAGAGGCAGAGTAAGAAAAACTGAACGAAACTGTAACATGATCTTAGTGGGCAGCGGAAGCAGTCAAGAGGAAAAAAGAAGGGGAGAAAAGAGAGAATTTGAAGTAAGTCAAATCAAGAAATCATGCCAGAAGAAGACATGTAACTGATTTTTGTGAGCCACTGAAGAGCACTTGCTGTGAATCTTTTGAATTTCTTGTCTGTATGCTGCAGTAATTACCACCATTCCCAGGGTAGATAGATTCCTATCTGGAGCATGTACATCATCACCATCATCGCTCAGCATTCCCCGGAAAGGCTTGAAGGGTCTCTGTCTTTCACTTCCTTCAGTCGATCTCCTCCTGCACAGCAGTTTAACCCCTTAAGAAACAACCGCGGTTATAAGTTTATTGTTGCCAAAGCAGCAAGACCAAGTTGTAATGTGCTAGTAAAGCATTTCTGTAATCTCATAGTAATAATGTTGTAGCAAATAATTTTTCATTCCAATAATGAAACAGCAAATCGCTCCACAAATGGAACAGTGCTTCGCCCTTCAAGCAAGACCCAAATGGAAGGCAACATTGTTTCCCATTAGTTTTGTTGGGGGGCCTACTTTGAAGGTGAGACAAAACGTGACACAGACAGCAGACAGGACGTATGCTAAAGACACCTGTACTGCAGTAAATTGCCTTAATTTGACCTTCAGTGGCTAAGCGTGTTGACATATGCACGGTGATTATGAGCAGGTCGTTATGTAATCATTTCCATTTGGGTCATTTGGCTGCCATGACTCCACCTGCTCAGACAGGCACCCAGCAGAGAAAACAGATACTGCAATGTGTCTCTACTCAAGCAGCACTGATCCCAACACTGTGTGTGTGTGCGTGTGTGCGTGTGTGTGTGTGTGTGTGTGTGTGTGTGTGTGTGTGTGTGTGTGTGTGTGTGTCTGAGACAAACAGGGAGAGAGAGAGTGAGAGAGAGAGAGAGAGAGAGAGACAGGTCTGAGGGTGAGGGAGATGAATAGAGAGACACGAGGAGAAGAGACAAGAGGACATGACTGTACAGGGAGAGAGGGACAGAAGAAAGAAAAAGAGCTGAAGGAGAAGTTATCCTCTCACCTTCATCACGTCGACTCCCTGGTGTCTCTTGGCTGTGTCGCTGCCTTCCAGAGACATGCTCAGAGCCAATTAACTATACACAAGCACACGCAGGAAGGGAAAGGGAGTCCTTGACTACAGGTTCCATTACGCAAACACACACACACACAAACACACACATACACACAAACACACATACAGAAAGAGAGAGAGACACACAAACATGCATTCTGCTGATACCATCCATCACGCAAAACCCATGCCCATACAGATCACAACAAAACTTGACCTTCATTTAGGCAAGAAAAAAAGGTCATTTTAAATGTCCAACATGTGCGCTACATCGATTTGGATTTTTCTGCTGGATATGGTTGGAAACACTTCTTCAGAGAGCCACCATATAATTGATCAGCTGACTAGTATGAACTGTCATGATAATATCAATAAAATTAGGTGTCATTTATGTGGGTTGATACACCACTGCGCAGTTTTTCCAATGAATACATGATTGAATTTGTTTTGTGTGTGGGGGTGTGTGTGTGTGTGTGTGTGTGTGTGTGTGTGTGTGTGTGTGTCCATAAATATCTGTCTGTTAAAAACTGGCTGTGGAGTGACATACCACTCCCTGCCAAATAGTTGACTGACAGCTCAATCTGATCAGCTGGCACTGTCAAGCTTTCACATTTTACCAAACACTCTCAGTCTGGAGGCTACAGTGCATAGAGGTGGGACAAGGCTTAAAATTAACTTGAGATGACTGTGTCTTTGCCATCTACACTTACAGAAGAGAACAGCTTGCTGGAGGGAAGGATGGGACTAAGCATACACAATGTTCTAAGTCAGTGGTGGGTAGTGGATCGCTTTATGTTGCCTTCCTATGCTGGTGGTGAAAATACAAGAGGGTGGAGGTTCTGGCTAAATAACAAACCCTTCGATCAAACCATCAAACAAGGCTTTGTTTGGTCAAAGAAGGGCCTGTAAGCACAGTTTTTCAACAGTTCCATCAGGTGAGCGACTAGCACATTCTGGTCATTTTGCCACACAGCGATATCGACATTTGCTAGTTTAGAGATCTGCCAAATCCGGCGTGTGTGCAGTGGCACTGAAGCCAAAGCAATTAAGCTCCCCTCAGTTTAGCCACCCAGGGGGTCTGAACCCAGAGTCATGCAACTCCGTGATGAACCGTGGAAATCGAATGAACCTGACCTTCTGCTGGCGATCAAAGCACGAACACGTCTCTGCAATCCCCTGCAGAGAGAAAGAGAAAGAGGGAGAGGAATACTATGTCGACTATCCGTTGGGCTGCTTTACATATGAAATGTAGCCTACCTTTTCGCTCTTAATTTCCATGAAATCGTGGGAGAATGGGGTTTTAGAAGGAAGGCGAGGGAACAGCAAGATCTGTGGGACAGCAGAAGTCATTATATGGAAACTCATTAAATGCTCTTCATCCATGTCGAGCTCAGGATCTAGGCCTAAGAAAATGCGACTAACCCCTGGATAGATGAATGCTTGATATATATTTGATGAGATTCCCTTGTTAGATGGTTACGTTTTTTTCTATTTCCACTGAGAAATCTTTTATCTTCCACCTTTTCATGGCTTTACCGACCACCAAAGAACTTTATCTCCTAAAGACCTGTGTTCAACAAGAGATCTAGCCCCACTGTTTTCTCAAGGCATACAGGGCTAAAGGCTATTGCTTTTTAGTCTGTGTTTAGCAAAACAAAGAATGATGACAATCTTTTCAATGAAAAGATGTAAAAAATCAACTGACCAACGGTACACATAAGCCTGCAAACATTTAAAGGCATTTACAGACTCAACCAACCTAAACAGAAGGTTCTACAATAAATTATGTAGACCTATGTATTTATTACATGTTATAAATATTTAACAAAGTGCCAAACATACATTTGAAGGCAATATTTTATTAATAGGCTACACTTGTGGTAACAAGTAGCAACACCATTATCTAAATACGCTAAATTTGTCAAGATATTGTACTTCCACAGACATGAGCAAAGCCTTCTCATATGGATATACGCCAAAACATACCATTACTTCTCTAAGCATTTTCAGCTCACAAACTTCCTGGCAATCCCTTGTGTTAAATTATTCATTTGTGTAATAAATTTGGCATAGCATATCTATGTAAATACATGTATATTTCATTTGTTTCTCTCAGATATCTGTGTGACTATAGAATAGCTGTGAGGTTTAATAAGTATTGATTATTTGTGAACACAGTTAAGCATCCTAAATGTGCACACCAAACGTGTTATCTTCATTTAATCACTTGGTGAAAACCCACATTTACTTATTCCTTATTAGTTAGACTGCAAACTATAAATCACATAAGACTGGGTGGGAAAAATCAATTAAGACTTTATTTTTCAGAAACATACAATTTCAGTAGAAGATGAGACCAATGCTTGAATAAATTACGTAATAAATAGTCCAATGGGTTAATTAAAATACGTAAAGTATACACTTTTTTTCTTAGATTGTTCAGAGCAAGCAGGATTTAAAGAGCAAAACATATTTTGAATAGAGACGCTTAGATTTTCCAGAGTCTCATAGCGTTCTAAGTGAGGACAACATCTCTGATTATCAGACATATTATCCCTATTAGCATTTGGATTTAATGACAACCATTGAACTCACTCGTACTCTACTAGAAAATATTCATTAACTACGAATAAGGCATTCTCCCTCTCTGATAACCACTTTGGACATTTTTGGCAATAAAATATGCTGTGTGGTTTTGCCCGGTGGATGTGCCCTTCACATTTTAGCATATTGCACTCGTAAGCAGTATGTTGTCCCGGCTGCTTCAGGGACGAAGGCATAAGTGGCATAAGCAGTCGCTCAGAGAGGATCGTGACATTTGTGTGCGGTCCCATCACAAAGTAATCAAGTTTGGCAGCGGATGTCTCCCCAGATAAGGCCACATCTTGGTCTGTTGTGTCTACTGCAGACATACTGTAAACAGAGTCATGCAGTCCCAGAGCACTTCAGAGTGTGTACCTCTCATTCAGCCTCCGGGAGGACAAATTCAACATAGCCACAGAAGCCTGTCCGTTTAATGTAACATCAGACACTCAGAAAAACTGCATGGCTGTTCACGTTAGCATTAATGCTAAGAAGGCTTCATCGCTGTGCTGGCCCACAGTGACGTTCAGATTAGGTATTATACTTATATCATTCGTCTGCTCTGGGGGAAGCATCTCTACCTATATATACTGTATCTTGGTTCAGGAGGACAACCTGGTCGCAGTTCAATAACTGTGATCTCTGGGAAAAACCAATATATTTTCCCCAAGGCACAGTTTGTAATCCTCTCATTGAATGCCAGGGAGTTTGCATCACTGACGGTATCTCACAGTACCCGACTAAGACCATCCAATAAGGAAACATAGAAAGACAATGTGCTCTCTTTTTGATCTGGTAAAATGTACATGCTTACAGCTATTCACAGATGTGGTACACTTCCACAGACAAGTGCATTTGGGGTGCACAGGCACCCAGCTATACAGTGTGAGGAAAAATTGCATGCGCAAGTATGGTGAACATATTCCATTGAACACACCAATGCACATACACAGACACACTCATTCAGTGACATTTACTTAAACACAAACACACAGACGAACATGAACACACACACACACACACACACACACTGAGGACATACAGGAGCAGCATACAATGTAGCACACGCAAACACACAGGGAGCACTCAGCTTCCCTGCCAGAACACACAGTGTGTGGAAAGCATCTGCTGGCACAGCCTTCCGCCTCCTGCCGACTGTTCGTCTGGCACTCCGGCAACAAGACTGTCCGCAGGCGACCCGCATATTTTTATTGTTTTTGTTTCGTTACTTTTTTTTGTCTTTTTAAATTTTGTTTTTGTATTACAACATACATTTTTAAAAGTCTTCGTAACTATTAGGCACATCACAAGTGTGCTTGTATTCTGTATACAGAATGTGTATGTTTATGTGATTCTGTCTCAGTAATGAGTCACCAAAGCAGCTCTCTCTCGCGCGCGCTTTCTCTCTCTCTCTCTCTCTCTCTCTCTCTCTCTCTTTCTCTCGCTTTCTCTCTCTCTCTGTCTTTCTTTCTGTTTTGTCACTCACGCTACCTCTCAGCAGTGCCTGTCTCTCGACATTGCGTGGAACACAGGCCTGCTGTCAATGCCTCTCTATAATAATCTGTTTGGTCACATCGGTTGACAGTAATAAACGCATGGATGGGTAGAACGCTTGAATGGACTGACGGATGGATAGATAGGTGGATGGATGCATCCATGGAACAGTGTGTGGTTTCACCTGTTGTGTGGGGGGCTTTGAGAGAAAAGTGACACCCAAGCACATCCAGTCTCACACACACAATACACACACACACTCACAAAGGGACTCAAGACAAACAAACAAACACGCATACACAGAGAAGGTGCGGCTGTATGCTTCCTTCACCACTGCTCCACCATGAGATCCAGGACCCGGTTCACATTCAGATCCGAGTCCAGGCCAAAGTCAGTCTCCACAAACGGGGCAGCGGGTGGGGTGAGAGGGCGGAAGCCAGACGTCAGCGACTCCAGCCAGTCGGCCGGGTCAAAGGTCGCAACCTCGCGCCTCTTCCTGGAGTTGCCGCTGGGGGGCGGAGTGGTGCAGATGGGAGGAGGAGGTGGAGGAGGAGGTGCAGGAGTGACGGGCAAGGTGCTGGATGGAGAAGGAGGGAGCTCCAGCAGCAGAGAGGAGCAGAGAGGGGATGAGAGGAAGTTCTCATCCTTGGATTGGCTCTGCGGTGCCTGCGATTGGTCGGATTGGGCTGGTGGGGAGGATCCAGCGAGGAAATTGACAGGTGATTGGATCTCAGTAACAGGGGAGGCATCATCTGAAAACAGCATCAGGAAAATCTTTTAATATTTCAGGGCTGGTGGCATGCATGGAGTATTGATTTATTTTATGCTTTATAGTTGGTGAGTAATGAATGTTTTCAAGCTGGTGACAGATTATACATGTAAACCAAAATGCATTGCTAGAACCATATGTAAAGCTTACCTGAATGACCAATGGTCCCTTCCAAAATATCATCAATGGACTGACTAGGATCCATCTATCATGAGAAAGACAACACAAAATGGACCATGAAATATCAAAATAAATAGTCTGACTCTCTTCAGACACCAGAAAATATATCAGGGCAGGATTTGCCCAGTTTGATTTATTGCATATGCTCTGCAACTCCTGGAGAGCCTTAGGATAGACATAATGCTTAAAATGTCCACACACCTGAGTTATTTACTTCACACAACCTCATAAGCACCTTTTCTGGCAAGTGATCAAACATATGATGTGCCCTGACAAGTATCTGTTTTGGCTAAGTGGGAAGAGCACACAGTAAAAAGAGAAGCATAGAGCCAACTTAAAAAGATTAAGTAAACATTCTGCATGGACCTTCTTATGTTTGTTTACGTAACTGAACAATTTCATGTGTGTTGTGAATGCAACATGGTATTGCTAACTTTAACCAACATAAAAAAAACAATCCATGTATCCGTTTCCATTAATTTTTAATGTGGTTGAAATCAGCGCATGTTACAGTGCAGGTCATATGAAGATGTACTTATAGTCTTTGGATGTGTTTTTATGTATGTGAGAATAGCAGGTTACATGGCCACGCACTTGTACTCTTTGGATGGCTTCCTGAAGTTCCTCCTCCAGACTTCGAACGCCAGGCGAACTTTGCACAGGACTCGCCGTGATTTGCCGGGGCAGTTCAAAGTCTTGACCAATCACATCACACGACTGGCTGCAGAACACCTATTCACAGACCATTAAACGCAAAAGCAGAGGTTAATCTCTCTCAACCACAGCCTGAGAAACCGCTCCAAATCTGAAATCCTTCAGATTTGACGCTTGACAGACAATCCCCTAGAGAGACCTCAAGAAATTAATCGTGAAACTTCCAAAGCCCTTCATCAAACATACTGGTCCCTCATTTTTCTTACATTTTAATCTTTGCAATCAGCACAAGGATAAAATATTCATTCAGCTATTTTCCGCTCCAGATAGAGGTGCATTGCTTTGAGTGCAGAAGGTTTCCTGACGCACCTGAGGGAATAAGACCTCGGCTTGTCCTTCCTGATCAGCTCTCCCTCGACTGCATCCTGGGTCCTGTTGCAGGAACGGATGGAGGGATGCTCCACAAGACTGCGGAGGAGAGAACAATATATATATATATTTTTTTTTTTCAACTTTTAAGGCTTGCTACTTAATTGGTTTATTTGTTGTTTTCATTGATTCCATGGTGTTTGATCATGAATTCAAATAAAATGTTTACAAATATCTTTATTTTGATGATAAACCATCTGTTTACAGACAGCAACAATCATTCACTTTTTTACAGTTCTTTGGTTTTGGTTTTTCAGTATTTAATAGTATTGGCAAATGTACAGCATAGAGTCTGACCTCTCGTGAAATGTATTATATGTCTTATATGGTATTACAATAGAGCTATGAGAATGAGCATGTCAACCCAAAGCAGAGCAAGAAGGAGGTGTCACCCCCCTGTCAGTCAATGCTAACTGTTGAATGATTGCATAAGTTTAGTCTGTCAGAAGGCCAGAAGAGCTTTACTAAGGAGGCCTAGCATTAAAAACATGACCTGATTTATAAGCTTCAAAATAAACACATAATTTAGATAGGTGAGTTTGATGTCTAAAAAAAACAAAAATGTATGTGTATGCTGATGAGTAGTTGCTGAGCACATTAGCCATTCCCCTCTCACCTCACTGCTTATATCCCGCAGTCTGTCCCTGGGCCTATTCCTGATCCTCTCTCTCATCTTGAGCTCCACGCTCAGCTCCTCCGCTGCCTGTTCTGACCTCCAGGGAGCGCCACTGGACAGTGGGGAGGATGCCTGCAGGCCAGGGCTAGCACCTGAGGGGGGCGTAGTGGAGGCTAGGAACCCCACGCTGGACAGGCCTGGATCAGGCAGGCTGGCCACCACGCCTGGGGACTGGATGTACACATGCCCAGGGTTGGCTGCAGGAGGCTCGGAGGAGGGGGGCTTGGTGGGGCTACTGCTGGAGGGTTCCAGGGTGGAGCCCAGCTGACAGAGGGGGGCGGGAGTGACGCAGGGGCGGGGGAGCTGGAAGGGCCGTAGGCGCTCCAGCAGCGCAGGTTTGGTGCCAGAGACAGTCAGGCCGCGCTTACGCAGCTGTTGCCGCAACTCAGACACCTGGGAGACAGGAAGAAGGCGAGAGAGAGAGAAGAGAGGAAGAGAGGAAAAGAGGACCAAAGAGAGAGCAAGACAAAAACAGAGGATGAAAAACCGCTGAGACAGTTTTCATTTCCAGCTCACACACTGGCTCCTGGCTGGGAGAGAAAAAAATCAAAGGTAACAAGTAAAAAGTTTAAAGGCTCTTACTGTGAGGTCATCTAGATTGGGCGGCAGCGGCTCGGGCTTCTGAGGCGGACTGGTGCTCATGGGTGCTGCTGGGTTCGCCGGCGGGGAGGCCTGCGTCTGTGGGGGTGCCCCAGAGAGACGCACCAGCTGGCTGTCACCACTAACACACACACAGAGAAAGAGTAAGAGAGGGACAGAGAGGGTGAATAAAGGGTTTTGAAAACTGTAAAAAAGTAAAAAGCTATTTAAAAATCAAATGTGACTTTTGTGAATATATGTGCCTATGTGTAAATTTGTGCCTATGTAAAAATCCCTTCCGATAATGTATGTATATATGTGGGGCTGAGGTGGCCTGGCAGTTAAGGTAACAGACTTTGCAGGTTCGAATCCAACAACTGCCAGTAGTGCCACTGAGGTACTCTGAGCATAGTACCATTCCCACACACTGCTCCCCGGGCACCATTGTCATGGCTGTGTGATGGGTAAAATGCAGAGGTTGGATTGTGTTGTGCCTACTGTGTGCTGTGATGTGCCGTGTGATCACAATGACCAATGGGAATGACTTTCACTTTTCACTTCATGTATGTATGTATCTATATGCTTTTTTCCTCACTAATCACAACAGCCAAGTAAACAGAAATGTGCTGTAGATACATAATGTGCCACTTCTCACAGTTTCTGGGGTTACCTGGTTGCCACAGTGAGCTGTTGCTGCTGGTTGAGGATCTGGAGCTGCAGGAACACCTGCTGTTGCTGCAGGAGGCGTGAGTAGGCAGGGTCGATGGGCTGGGCAGGGATGGAGCTCTTCTGGGTGGAGTTCCCCGCCGAGCCACTCCCCACCGCTCCTCGCTGGTCTGGAGGAATGTACTGGTGGTATTTCAGCTCCCTCATCTTGGGCTTGGAATCCCGCGGCTTCCGCGGCCGAGGGGGTCTGCTAGGAGCGAGGGAGGAGGCCAGCATGGAATGAGGAGGGGGGATGGGCTGCGGAGCTGTCTGCAGCCGAGAAGTTACGTGGGCGACAAACAGTGAGAAGGGGGACAAAGGTGAGGTGTCGGTGGTGGGGGAGAGAGAAAAACAGAAGCCAATTAAGTTTAATTTATGCAGCTGAATGTATTTGGCCATTTAGAGCCTGATTTGACTTATTTGACTGGATTTGTGTGTGTGTGTGTGTGTGTGTGCGTGTGTGTGTGTGTGTGTGTGTGTGCGTGTGTGTATGTCTGTGTGTGTGTACATGTGTGCGTGTGCGTGTGTGTGTGTGTGTGTGTGTGTGTGTGTGTGTGTGATTGTGCGCTTGACAGTGAGTATATGTATGTGTGCATTTCTCTGTGTGTTTGCACTGCTTAAAAGTACCTTTTGCAGCAATGATGTGGTCTGAGAGGTCATATACATTCCCTTCGATCTCCCAGTCGTTGCCATGGAGTTCGTCTCACCCACAGTCATGGTCATTGGCTGGTTGATGCTCTCGGTTGCCGGGAGCAACGCCAAGCTGCACTGCAATAAGAATTTCAAAGAGAGTGTGAAACACACACACACACACACACACACAAACGAAGTGGGCCACCTAATACATATTCAGTAAATGTGCTCTAGTACAATTACAAAAGAAAAGTATTGGGAATTTATGTCACCGTATCAATCATGTAAATTTATTGTGCCGTGTTGGCCCGTACTTGGTTTGGGCTGCGGTTCAGGGGCGTGTTCACGGGTGAAAGGTCACTCAGTGACTGATCACTGCCGAGCCCTGGCGACAGGGAGAATGCAGGGGATTGGTGCATCCCGAGTTGCTCGGGAGACGAGGAGGACGAGGAGCAGGAGCAGGAGATGTCATCTTCGAAGACATCAGAGGCCACCGGAAAGGAGACAGAAGCTACGAGGGGCACAGATGGGTAATTAATCATGTGAGTCGCTACTACAACACTGCATAATGCACAGTATGGGCCGCTGAGGGAGAAAGGGACTGCCAGTAGAACTTGTGACATGAGCTCTCTAAGGACGAACAGATTCTACTGATTCACTTTTACTGAATCTGTTCAATAACGTTGTTTACTACCTACACCAAGGGACTTAATCTGTCTGGTAGTACCACCACACAAAAACCTGCTGGCCTGATATTCATGGCAGATGTCACCTCGACCAAAGAAGAACCTGTTCTTGAATCAGGTTGTCTACTAATGTTGACTGTATGTAGTCTCTTATTACACTATGTTGTGTTCCTGCACTTTGTTGTGTTGTGTTGTTTTGTTCTTTTACATTTTAATTCAGGAAGTCCCTTCAGGGAAATTGAGATTCAGCATTTACCATATCACACACTTGAGCAGGGGGAAACCATGACAACAGCACCTGGACAGCAGTGTATGGGAACGACACCATGCTCAGGGTACCTCAGTGCCACTTCTGGGTGGATTCAAACCTGCGACCCTCCGGTCACAGGTCTGTTCTCACTGCCCCACTGCCCCAGTTGTTCTGTATTGTGTTGTGTGCATTCCATCGTGTTGTGTTGTGTTACCTTGTGTTGTTCTGTGTTTTCTTCTCCTGAGTTATGCTGTTATGTTGTTCTGTGTTGTGTTGATGTTCTGTGTTGCCTAGTCTTGAGCTGTGCCACTGTTATGTTCATGTTCTGTATTGTTTTGTCTTGAGTTGTGCTGTGTTTTGTTGTTGTTCTCTGTTCTCTTGTCTTGAGTGCTGGTGTTGGTTGTGCCTGTGCTTTGTGATGGTAGGGGGGTTGGGGTATTTTCTTTTGGGGGGGGGAGTGACACTCACTGTTCTCCATGGGCAGGATGTTCTTGTTGAGGAGCTCTAGGGGGCCGGGGCGAAGCTGAATCTTTTCACTCAGGTCATCAGCCAGCCGCGCCCTCTTCTGCCTCTGAGCCCCTCCAGCACCGCCATCTGTGGGGACTGTCATGTGACAGCGGCAGGGATTAGCAGAGAAGGAAATAGAGGGAGGACAAAGTAGGGTGAAGTGAGGTGAAATGAAATAATTGTGTGATTGATAGGAGGGCATGCTTTTGGAACTGGAATGCTGTGTTAACCTGTTTTATGTTACATATGCATGTGCTTTGGCATATGCTTAGTTTAGTTATTTGGTATTTCCAATTTGTTATTGTTTTTATTGCAGAACATGGGATAAAGTGCTGTCCAATGGTGTTCACACTCCGCAACAGACAAGTTAAGTCTTGACTGACAACCTTTTATTATAATAATATTGTAAAAGGTTATGGGACTGGTGAAATCAATGGAGACTTGGTTGAGAGGTTGATGGTTGAGCAGTTAACATATTAGTTAAAAGGTTTGAGGGAAAGGCCATCGCTCAAGACTAAATGGCACTTGGTGCTGTCTGGAAATAATAGTGTCAGGGAGGAAGATACATGAGTACATGGGTATAACTGAGAGCTCACTGCTCCAGGCAGAAGAATCACCTTTTGCAGTTTCTGCAGTAAGACCACTAGGGGGCGACTTCTGAGTGGCGCCATCGTCTGTTTGACGCTGAATCAGGAAACAGCAGGTCAAACATACAACAGCAGCAAGTCTCTCATCTCAGGCATTTACCCACTCATTAAAACACACACACACAAACACACACACACACACACACACACACACACACACACACACACACACACACACACACACACACACATATACACACACACAGAGACATACACACAAAGATCTTTGCTGAGGAATCATTTAGAACACTTTGCTATTCAAAGTTTGACATACCACAGCTTCACTTGTGTCCTTTTCCCCTGGTTTAGGTGGGCAAGAATTTTTCAATCCTGTAGAATGGAAGAGAAAAGTCAACTTTTGCACCAGGACCAAATGGTATTTTCCACTCTTATGACAAATAAGAAATGAAAGTGCATTTATGACCACATACCAGGTTCAGCGTTGATTTCACTTTGCTGTCTTCGATTTTGAATTCTCAACTGCAAAACTGCAAGACACACAGTAGAGACAAAAATTCAGCTTCTTCATATTCTTTGCCTTGCTCATAAATATTCAACACATGAAATACCAGTGACGTAGAGCCAGCCGCATTCAATGACAAGTGGTCTGACTCAGTGTTGCACCAGAAGCATCAAGGAGTTCCATGGAGAGCTTCTCCATAAATTAATGCAGCTCCATTAACTCAAGGATCTCTTTACTTAAAGATGTAGCCATGCAGATATTTGCTCCTTACACATGTACAAACCTTGCACTCTTATTCACTCACTCTCTCTGTCTCTCTGTCTCTGTCTCTGTCTCTGTCTGTCTGTCTGTCTGTCTGTCTGTCTGTCTGTCTGTCTGTCTGTCTCTCTCTCTCTCTCTCTCTCTCTCTCTCTCTCTCTCTCTCTCTCTCTCTCTCTCTCTCTCTCTCTCTCTCTCTCTCTCTCTCTCTCTCTCTCTCTGTCTCTGCTTCTGAAAAAGATTGCAAGGCATCAGGTGGAGCCATAACACCCAATGTAAAGTATCAGGACCCTACCCACCATGCAACCCACTGCTGAGTTTTGTGATCTGAGAGACAGAGACAGAGAGAGAGATAGAGAGACATGAGGGAGGGGGTGGGAAAGGGGGGGGGGGTAAAAAGGGAGGGTGGAGGGTAACTATTTATCCATCAGTATGTCTATTTCTGTCTACCCCATCCCCCCTCCAGCTGTCCCTCTCTTTCTCTCACTCACTCTCTACCCTCTGTCTCTTTCTCTCTCTCTCCCTTTTATACAGCCTCCCCCGCCTCACTGTCATGCCTGCAAAGTAAATTCTTCCTGCTTTTCTCTCTATCAGCTGATCTGGTGCTGGAAAAGAGAACATCCTGCCCCAAGTGCAGTCAGCAGTGCCGTGCCTGTTGCCAGCTGCCATGCCAAACCGACTCCTCCAGGTTCACACAAGGCAGTGAGGCTGTCTGATACATCTGCCCTTCAAAACCAGTCAGAAACCAATTCTCAAAACTGACAGCAAGCTCTTGTGGGCTTGGATAAAGTTGCACACTGATGTTCAGAACTGTGTAATCCCAGTGTTATTTGTTGTTAACTTGGTTTAAAGATTTTATGCCCGGCAAGAAAATGTGAGACTGTCTGACCTAAAAACCTTAGAGCGAAAAATGGTTACAAATGTGGCACTGTGATGAAGCTATGAAATGAAATTAATGATGCAACACTAATGCAAAGAACACCTTTGAAAAATCTCCTAATATGTACCTCATTTGGCCCCAATTTGAGTTCCTTGTTTCAGCTGTATGCCAGAATTTAGTCTGTAATCACTATGCACTGAATGCCTCGCCCTAATGAAAGTCAATACTCTGTCAGCTTTCATTACTAAGAAAATATGCAATCATTGTAGAACAGGTTATCTTCACTTTCCAGCAAAAAAAACTCACTGCAGACAAAAATTGTCTTGGGACAGATATTATGGGATTTGTCTGGGGCTTTTAGGCTTATAAGGGTCTCCCCTCATAGACACTCTCACAGATCACAAAACAGGTTAGTTAGTGAATCTGAGTCAATGAGACTTGTCACCTCCTGATTTTTTGCAAGGAAATGATGTGTTGTGATTTCATTATGCTCTATAATTTCCCCATTGTCTCACATACAGAATTTCTAAAAGGATTAACAGCAGCAGAATCCTGCCTAGACTACATTGCCACTCTCTTAAAAGAGATAAACAGCAGGGTGTACCCAAAAAATCATGTTAAAAGCACAGAGCGAGCCGTGATGTTAGCACTTAGCTCCCACCGAACACAACAGACAGAATATCATCGTTCTAGTCATTTTACTCTACATTCCACCAGAGACTAAATAGTGATAATCTGCTTATCCACAGGTGCTGACAAAATGGCCTCCAAAGCCCCTGTGATAATTCACATGAATTCAATATGCAGTAGTTTTTTTTTTTTGGATACCCCGGCTTTTAAAAGGCTTACGTCATTTTACTGAGGGAACATGACAGAGCAAGGGCTTGGCCAGATGAAAGGTCGACATGCTGGCAACAGTGAGAGTTCTAAAAGCATATCTCACATACACAAACCCTTGGCAAAACAAAACCAAAATGCGACACAGTCTCCTGATGTCAATGGTGATGTCATGCACTAAACCTTGATAAGGCCCCCCAAGGCATCAAATAATAGCAAATTCTGCAGAAGTCATTCACCAGATAGTGCCATTTTGAGGTATGGGGCTCAAAAACAGTACAGGGCAGATGAGAATGAAGGGAAATGATTGGTAGAATCATGAAATAACATCGAGCTGCATTGGAACCTGGTTCCCATATTAATGGTATGGACACCTTAGCCAAATGCACCCACCAGATGTATGGAGACCTGACACCATATCTTCAGCTATTCATCCAACCCCCTATCTTCCCAATGGTATACTATCTTTATTGACTAAGACCACGGGGGGGTAGATTTGAAGACTAGATTTGAATCCAAAATGTACACTTGTTTACTATAGTACACTATGTAAAGAAAAAATATGTAACCCACACCATGTATAGTGCACTATATAGTGAATGAGTAAATATATTTTTGCACTATCCTCCCAATTGTTAATTATCTTTATTGGCCAAGACCATGGAAGGTCAACTCACAAAACCAGGCTTTGTGTGAATGGATAATGGGGCTGTTGTACGATGACTTTTCAATGAGCAATATGCCAAAAATGAACACTGGGCTCGAGGCCTAGCCAGCAATTTCTTGAGAGGTGTCTAGAAGGAGAGCACAAAACTTTGACATGCTTCCAGTACAGTCGGCAGCCCGCAGAGTCAATCTGTTTAATGTCCAGTTGTCCTTCAACATAGGGGAGACTGTGGTGCAGCGTGTGCAATGTCACTTTCTCACAGCAGAAAACAACAGAGGGAGTCCTCAAACACCACTACATCCCTTGCATCTCCTGTCTATACCACCATAGACATGGCAGACACATCAAGGATAATATATTAAATGAATCTAAAGAAGTTATCACTTCTAAGCGTAAGTGATTTGCTGACTGTGCTGATGTAATGTTATATGTAAGAAAACAGTGCAATAAGGTCAAATCTGGTTATGCTCAGCAGACAATAAAATTTTGTCTGCTCTTTAGGGTAAACTGTTTTGATTTTGTTTTCGTTTTAGTTTATTGGGTTCTGCCCTGAAACATCAATGGTAAACATATTATTACAAAGACAGAATATACTGAGGGAGAAATCCTAGTCTTTGTGAGATGATAAACACCAGAACATTATGACATGGTGTGAGGTAATAAAGTTGACAACCGAAACCAGTGTAAAACATCACAATATACTGTATACCCACATATTATCTGACTTTCAGGGATTAATCTAACAGTCACAGTGAAAAATGTGCAGTCCTTCTAAAATCAGCATACAAGTTATTTTAGCACACTCAAACAGTCAAAACAGTGACATTTTTTAATGAGCCATAATCTGATCTCCTCTATCTCCCTTTTTGACAGCTACCACCTCTCCATGGAATCACATCCAAAATGGCTGCCATTGGCCCTTTCAAAAACAGCCCCCTACAACCAGTCCCTCCACAGACACATGCTCCTGTGACCCCTGGGTGCTTACCTGAGCGGAATTTATTGCGAATGAGGATTGACCTCTCAGAGGCCAGCAAGGTCATGATGGTGGGGATGGAGAGAAAGAGGACAGAGAGAAGAGCTGGATGGACGTAGAGAGCAGGGTCCTGGCTTTCAGTCTCCCACAGGAAGAGCCCAGGAGGAAATGAACCGTGTCTCTCCCTCTGCACAAGAAAATAATGGGACAAGACAGTGAATGTATGAGATGTGTGAAGGGTTGGGGATAATTATTCTTGACATCTTGACAGAAAGTAAAGCTTTAGGTGAACTACAGAATGAGGTACTGGCATAGCCACGGAGTTCAATTTTCAGCTGAACTCACAGAAGAGAATGCAAAGTTCCCAAAAAAGATGTAGGACCAAGGAGAAAAGGAGAAGTCAGCAGTATGTAGATGTTTACTCTTTTTTTTTGGAGTGAAAGAAACAATGAGATACCCCTGCAAACACAAGTCCAAGTGCGCCTCAGAAAAGCTCCAATAATGGATCCAAAAACTATGACAGATTTGACTAATCCCCTGGAGACACTGATACAGTTGGAAATGCTAAACAACACAGAGACGGATAGAGAGATCCAGGCATAAACACATACAAAGTGAGAGACACACACAGAGAAAGAGAGAGCAAGTGAGAGAGGGTGACTGACAGAAACAGAGGCACAGGAGAGAGCAATATAGCAAGTCCTATTGCTACCAGTGTCATCTAGCTAAAGAGAAGAAAATATATTCGCCTGGGCAGAATCGCTCCCAGAAGTAAACATGTAGTCATAGTGAATTTGAATGAAATAAAACAAACTTTGTAGCCTACAGATGACTGATCCACAGAGAGAGTGTACACACAGAAGATAGAGTTACCAGGGAAAACCGAGGAATATTTTCAGTAATTTACACTTAATTACTGTCCCTGGCTTTCGTGAACAAACTACTTAATCTCAGCACTGATCAAGATGCACAGCTGCTCAGTATGCATAAGCAACATCATTACAATCCAGTCATTGGGCATAACTGTCTGTCCATCTGTCTGTTTTTGCTTATGTCCATGCGGATATGCAAATACTTGCACACATACATAATTACATACAGACATACACATGGAGCGCTATGACATGGAAAAAAACAGCATACTCACTTACAGAGAGATCCCTGAGGACGGCTGGATATGTTCAAGATTAAGCTAAAGAGGAAGAGAGAGATCTGATAGAGGAAGGGGAAAGAACTTCAGTCAGGCACATTTAATCAGGCAATTTCTCTTGGCAGTTGCAGAGATATCTATTTGCCTTGCTTTTTGCGCCTAGAAAAGTCTTCCCCTGAATGATGAATTTGGGAGAAAAGGGTCCAGAGTTCCTTCCTCTTTCACCTCTCTCAGAATTCACCCTATCCTTCTCTCTCTCTCTCCTCCTTCTCTCTCCCTCGGCCTCTCTCTTGCTCCCTCCCTCATTCCCTCTCACCCCACTGCCTCCTGGGTCATGCCAACTGTGTGGAGCTGTCAAACCAGTTCCCTGCCCCCAACAACCCCCCCTAACACACACACACACACACACACATTCTCCCCCATATCTTCCCTGTAGCCCTCTGCCGAGAGTAACATACACCATGCACATACACACCTATCGCCTGGTTGATTGATGCTGAGATTTTGTTGACCAGCAGTCCCTTCTATCTCTTACCCCACCCTGGTTATCAGTGTGTGCGTGACAGGGCAAGTCACACACTGACACAACACTTCACCAGAAGCTTTTAGTGAGGTGTTGTTTTCTTTTGTTTCATTTCATTTCTTAACTACGTAGCAAGGTTACCTCATCCTCAGTCACCTCATCTAATTTCTTCCAACTTAACATGCAAACCCAGATTTTAGCTGTTAGAGTGCTTAGCTGAGGTATATGCTTCTAGAAGTAGATTGAGGGTGATCCTATAGACTTGTTTGTGACCACATGCATGTGTGTGAAGTATTTCCATGTGATACAGGCCCATATAACTGCTCCCCTCTCAGTGCCAGAGTGTGTGTGTGTAAAGTTTCAGATAGGGGAATGATCCTGTCCCTATCTGCACTGCAATAGTTCATACATAAAGGTCATACTTGGTATTCTGCCCCAATTTAAAATAGCTGAACCACTTACTTACTATCATTAGAACACCTAATCTAGTGAATAAAAGTTTGTAAATGTGAATGTGCTTGGATATTTGTATGTATGCATGAACGTATGCATGTGCGTGTGTGTGTGGCTTAGTCAGGGAGCTGGCTGGGTCGGGTGCAGTTGAAAGGGTGGGTGGTGGGGGAGGGGAGGTCGTAACTGGACCACCTGTTAAGTTGGTTTGACAGACAGGTTGGTGTGTGCTGCTTCAGCAGGTCGGGTGGGGGTGGGGTGTCAGGGGGGTTCGCGACAGGGTACAAGAGATGATAGTAGGTGAGCGAGAGGGGGGACAGGAAGTCAGATCCAAATCATTTCATCTATTGAAGGTTCAAACATAAATATAGATGTAATATTAAATATAGATTGGTTTATAGTTGGACTAACAGATGTTAGAGTTAACCTCATTTGGTTGACAACAACAGACAACAAGGTACCAAAGATTTCCACTATGCTTACTGTAGATTTATGCATTACACAAATCTTTCATATTTTACTAAGTATATGTGTGGGTGTGTATTAGGTATGGGTATGTGTGTAAGAGGACATTTATCAGTTGGTGCATAGGTGCATGTGCGCTCACCTGTTCTCTGGAGGATTGGGACATGCTCTGTATGCATGTGTGGTTGCAACAGTGACGACATTGCAAACTATAGGAGGAAAAATGATGTAATGTCCCTCCCCCTCTACATTCCCTCCCCCCATTTCGGGAAACCCTTTCTGATTAGCACCTGTTACCCTCCTTCTTTCTCTCCTATCCTCTGTCTCTCCTTCTCCCTCACACACACACACACACAGCTGAGGCTTTGCACAAAGTGAGGGTAATTATATTTAAAAGTTTTGTTGTTCTGTGGTTTCATTGTTCACTTTTAATCCAGTAATTTTTCACAGTGTTCTCTTCGCTTTATTTATTTACAAAATACTCAGTATTGGCAGTGCTTACTCCTTATATCGAATTTTCTATTTTTGTATTTCAGGTTGGAATACAATGTCACAAACAAATCACACCTCCACAGAATATCTGAATTTTCAGTGATTCAAAATTTAAAAAACAAATAAAACAAAAAATATATATGCCATGGTGTTATATATATATATGGCCTTCTTTAGACATTTATAAAGCGTTGTAAGTGGGTAAAAGTAATAAGTACACTGCCGTGATTACTTAAAAAAAAAATTGAGCATTACTGTTTTACTTTCTTGCAACAAAATCAGTCTTAGTTGAATACAACCTCATTCATGGATAGAATTACTTTGCCTCCCAGTGGAAACTAGGTGAAATTACAAGCAAGGCAAAGATCCAAAGTTAATTCCAGGAAGAGAATATTCAGGAAATCCAACCTGGCATGCAGACCTGGAATCATTTACTGGGGCGCAAGTGTCTATAAAGACTCCTGAGACATCCTGACATTGTCCCTATTTAGTGACATGCAGATAATTCTGTAGTCCTCAACACGTGCAGCACCTGCAGTTAAACCTGTGCTACGTTAAAGACAGCTTGAACTGCAGTGTGTGCTAATGTTTGTCAGCCCTCTGATGTTATTATTATTATTATTACATTTTATAGGGTCCTATACTTCCTTTAAATGGGTCTGTAAGCATTTAACAGAAAGATATATCAAGAAAAACCTGAAATGCATATGCTGTTCTAAACATGTATAATATATACCAAGCAAACACTGTATGCACTTTTTTTGATCTAGCAAGCACCTTTTGCACAAGAGGTTGTGTGTTTTCTCACAGTGATGGTAGGTATGGATTCTGGCCATTCCTCTCTACAGACCTCCATTGCCTGAGTCACCTTCCTCCCCTCTCTGATCTCTGTGACAGCTGACAGTCGCTGCTTTGAAGATCCTGCCAAGCGGGACACGGCCCAAAAAACCCACCACATCTGGCAGGTTGCTCTCCAAACAGGCCTCTAATCATTCATCCATCTCCCAGGAGACGCTGCAAAGCTAAATAAGTGCACACCTCCAGCCTGAAGACCTGGCTCTGATGGATGGCTGTGTTTTAAGCATCAGAGCTGAGGCTGAGACCTGATTACACCCACATATTAACAATTCAAAGTTAGAGGCACAGGTTATAAAAAAAAATACTGTGATGAGAAAAATCCACTTTGTACAGGGAATTACCATAAAACATGTGAATGAAGACATCAGTGAAATACATTAGTATGAGTGTGTTTAGCAAGACTTCCATCATTATGAAGAAGCTGCTGCCTGAAATGTATAATATGCACTTATATAAGTGAATATGATCAAACATATTTCAATATAACACCTATTTTCAAATAAGTCTATGTGTTACACAGAGATTTCCATGTCTTGAGTTTAAAGTTAATTATGAAGTGTAGTGTTTATGTATAGGAATAACAGTGCTGCCACAAACACGCAACCACATACTGTAATATTGTAACATTTACATCACTGATTCGCTATTAATCTCACCTGGGGATTAATAGACAAACAAGTAGTGAAAATTTTACACATAAATTGCCCCTTAAACTAGGGTTTTTCGCCTTGACAGTTAATTGTGTAAGTTTTCAGCAGTTCTTTATTGTAAGGATAAAATATTTAGAAGAATAAAACACAGTTCTTTTGACAGACATTAAATAGAAAACAAAGGACCGGAAATTATGGGATGACAAAGTGGACCCAATTGAGCAGTTTCAGCGATATCTTGGAGCAGGCAGCCAAATCTCTGGCTGCGTGGCGGTGGCTGTGCGGTGGGGCTGCCATGTGCTAAATTGCCCAGATAATTACAAGAGAGCAGCTGAGTGAAACACAGGGGTTAACAAGCAAAGCATAATCGCACAGTGCAAATATTCACTCCGATAATTACCCAGAACATATCTGATCCACGCTAGGTAACTAATTGACCTATGTCATTCGCCAAGGGCTAATACCTTGCTATTAACACAGTAATTTATTTGGATATTTAAATTGCATTATGCCAAGGCTTTGTGAAGGATTTCAAGAAAACAAAGATGAAAATCGGTGAGTCTTACAGCATTCTCTGTGCCTGTGTAGGAACACTCGGTGCAAAGTACAACTACATTTACAAAGTAAATACAGTTGGGTTTTACTCATATATAGCTTAGTTCTTTACACTTTACATTGAACACGTTTTTACTCTTCTTTGTGGTCACTGTCATTTGTCAGGAAAACCAAACTGATTTTATCTGCAACTTATGTAAGAAACCAGAAAGAGGAGGATTTATCACATCTAATGAAAAAGGCATGACCCAATAGTGCATCGTGTAATTAAATCAAAGTATAAAGTGTAAAAAAAATATCTTCAGTTCACACAGACAGGTAGTACTTTTTATAAATATACAAGTTAATTTCAATGAAAACAGATAATTCCAATGTTAAAGTAAGCATAATTGCAGCCATAAAAAAAGAAAACAACTGAAAAAGTCTCTGCAGCCAAAAGGGCAAAAAGTCATACTCGTTGGGCTATCTTGCTCAATTTCACACCATAAAACTTCTCACAACTGCACTTTTTTTAGGGTCTGTCCATTTAATGAACAATTATCAGACCGTTGGGGGGGTGGGGGGGGTGGGGGGAATAGAGAAAATGCAACTGTTGCGGAAGCCAACAAATGTTAGCAGATTTTGCCTCATTCTCCATCTTTGTCCGCCTCCGAGTCCGAGTATTGCTCGGGCACCTCAGAGCTGTACCACTCCGCGCTCTCCTCCTGCTCCACCAGCACCAGGGTCTGTGAGGCTGCTCCGCGCCCACCATCTGCCTCCATGGCCTCTTGCTCGCGGCCCTGGTGCTTGCGCTTGGTATGGCGTCTCAGTGTGTTGCGCTCGGCGAAGCGCATATGGCACAGTGAGCACTGGAAGGGCTTCTCGCCTGTGTGGACCCTCTGGTGGCGAAGCAGCTCCCCGGCCTCCCGGAAGCGCTTGCTGCATATGGAGCAGACGAAGTTCCTCTGGCCCGTGTGGATGTGCTTGTGCCGCTCCAGGTGGCTGGAGCGCTTGAAGGCCTTACCGCACAGTGGGCACACGTGGGGCTTGCTCTGGGAGTGGGTGATAGAGTGGCGCTCCAGGTCGGACAGGTAGTAGAAGACCCGTGGGCAGTAGCGGCAGTACAGGATGCGACGAGGGCCTGAGGTGGGTGACGATGGGGACAGGTTTGTGGGTTGATTGGCAGAAAAGATGGCAGAGCCTGGAGGAGACACAGGTGGTGTTGGGGACGAGGAGGAGACGAGCTGCTCGTCCTGTGAGGACACGGAGTCTGACATGTTCTCAGAGATGGGCACGGACTCTGGCTCTACTTTTGGTAACGGTTGGACTTTGGGACTGTGAGGTTCTAAGAGGTCAGAGGTCACAGCAGGAGAAAGAGGCCCTGGGTGTTTACAGGGCGAGCTGGAAGCAGACAGCTCCTCAGGGCTTTGTGTTTGGGTGTCAGGAGGCTGCACTGGCCCGCTCTCAGGCGAAGGAGTCGGCCTGAGCAAGGCCTCTCGGAAAGACTTGGGCATCCAGCTGTCTGACTTGTCACTACTCAGCTGTCTGTTGTGACTTGTTGAACTAACATGACTTGTACCAACAGGTGAAACTGTGGTAGCAACAGAGGAAGGACTAGCTAGCTTATCTGATCCTGAAACAGTAGAACACTGGGACTCAGGAACTAAGAGATTGACAACTGGGGAGTTAGAAGCTACCACAGATGATCCTACACTTGACAAGCTAGTAGTTAATGGAAGTGCCACAGAGGACATAGATGAGATTTGTGAAAGCTGACCTGAGGATGCAGCAAGGACAGGAAGCTGGGTAGCAGAAGTCTGGGTAGAGGACACGGGCAACGATGACAGAACAAAAAACATGGGTGATGACTGAGCATTTTGAGCGAGACTCAGGGGGAGTGAAAGCGCCATTAACCCTGCCTTTGTCTCACCTGAGGAGGAAGTGGAGGTTGCCTGTAGTTGAGAAGAAGGAAGGAGCAAAATGGGTGTATTTGATGTACTGTTTGCCATAACATGAACTGGCTGAGAGGGTAAACTGGACAACGTAGGTAAAACAGATAGCTGAGACATATTAGAAAGTATGGGGCTGGATTTCACTGCTGTATACTGAATATTTGTTGTCAGTTCATCTGAAGGTGTTGTGTAAGACAGTTTATCTAAAAGGACTGAACTGTGTGACAAGTTCTGCTCAGAATGCAGCCCTTCTGTCAGAGCCGACGAGGAGCTGGGTCGGTCATTATCAACTGTTACTGTGGGGTGAGGCTGTTCCGTTTGCTCCTCAGGATCCGCCTGAGGAACTTTAGTCCCATCTGGTGTGAGTGTGTATGGAACGCCTTCAATATCGATGAGGAGCATTTCCTCAGCAACATCGCCCTCATGTGGAGGTGATAGGGAGGCTTGGTCAGGGACTAATATATTTCCCCACTGTACTTCTTCAAGCTGGCAGGGTGAGTCGTCATCATCCTCAACCTCAGGCTCTGTCCTCACATCTTCAATCTCATCTACCTCCATTAGTAATGAGCTTTCATATGCCACATCATCCCCTGTGATCCACACACATCTGTCCTTGAAGCTTCGCTCTTTTTTTTTGGGTAGACTCAAGTCAAGGGCCTCCATAGTTTCTTCAACCTGGTTTTTCTCAGCTTTAAAGTAAATAGCGTTCCCTTTCCCTGCAAACAGATTACATACCCCAGGGTTTCTTCCAGTTGCTTGCTTCTTTTGATCTTGAGTCTCAATCATAAGGCTCTCCCTTGTCACTGGTTCAATTTTAACCTTTTTTTCCAATCCCTGAGTTACGAGAGAGTCATTGCTTCCAACCAAAACTTCTTCTTTCTCCTTTTTAATAGGCATGGTGGTATTTACATTATTAAGCGTACTATCACTTGAAGACTTTATTCCATATGTTGATAGATTCTGCCCCAGCACTGGTGAATTTACTAAGATATCAGAAGAACTCTCTTCTTTTCCCGTCATTTGGATTGTTGCATGACTTACTTTTGCCAAGCAATTCTTGGGTTCCATTTTAAAGGCCAGAATACAGTACTGTCTTTGGGAACCTTATCTTGACTGCTTTCTTTGCAAAACAGCAATATTTCTACAAGTACAACACCCAGTGTTGTAAGAGATATCAATATACACCTTTCCAAAGTTCTCTTTGGCTCTCAAGATTTCATAACTTTACAAACTCCAGAGGCATTAGGTTTTAAGTACTTTGGTTAAACTAGGACTGTTTCAGATTGCATGGTGGTCTGCAACACCTCTACCAATGTGAAGTGTTGCTGCCACTGAGAATTCTGCCTCTTCTGTAACCTCATCGCCGGCAGAGGACGTCCAACTGAAGGAACAGCTACTTCACAATTGGGCCACAAGTTCTCAAAAGGATCATGTTGCAACTTCTGAGCGATGTCCATTCTCCCCTCTTGAATATCAGCAGGGTGGGCCATCTCTGGTTTGTTTAGGTCACCATTAGTTAACACCCCTATGGTAACCCATTCCAAAATACACCCATGAATCTGAAAAGGCAGAAAATATCAAGTTTTATGGTATCATAAACATTTACAGCCTTAAAACCCCTACAAATGTGCCAATAAAACATCTGCAGACAACTGGAAAACTTCATAATAATACAACGGCCCCATTACATTTCATTGAAAGGTGCTGATTTTCTATAGATTACCACATGTAATACTTAGTTAAAATTAATTCACATTTATAAGGCCACTGTACATAAAAACTGTCAGAAGTGAAGAATGAATAAGTCTACAGACAGCTAAAGTTGGTTTATGGTAAGAGCATGCTAGCCTGAGACAGCCTCTATCAAATAGGTCCAATCCCATTTGAAGACAGCTAAGAGATAACACGGGTGCAGGAAGTGTGAACTGATTGAGTAACATTGTCTCCCTCTTGTGAAAAATGGCTTTATTGCAATATACATCAACTTGTTCTAACCCTGAGAATAAAGGCTATTCATAGTGGCAAAAACCTGGCAAAAGGCTTAACTTCTGTTTTATAAAGACATGTATTCACTAAATTCTTTACACCACAATACAAATTTGATGATATTTTTGTGGGCAGATGAGACAACTTCGGGAAGATTTAAAATATCTTATAACAAATAGGCCTAATAATAAAATAAGGTAACATTATCAAATTCCCTTATGAGAAAATATCTGTCTAATCCTTGTACATGTTAATGATGCCGAAATAAGCCCACTGTAGAACCGACTTTTGGAAATTATTGGGGAATAAAATGGGTTTAATTCTCACGATGAAAAGATTTCATTCCATTGCTTGTAATGCCAATAACCAATTACACATAATTTATTGGTTTATTGTCATTACACACTAAGATTATTATCATGAGTGGATTATAGCAAGGCAATAACTGCCTATATGGTTTACTGTGTGTGTTTTTTTTCTCTGGTGGGCTGGTGTTTATGTTTAATGATCCACAGATCTAACCCAACTCTCTCTAAGCTACGTGTGTGTTTTTGCCTGATACTATTCTGAGTTCAGCATTTTGTGCTGCGGCGATATTCAAAAGCAAGCGGGCCCTTTCCTAATCCAACTTCAGATGACACTAAAATATATAGGCTAAACAAGTAGACCCATGAAATAAATTACGATTTTGGGACAAAATAATTCAGCAAATTTTGCTTACAAACAGAAAACTGCTGCCAACACAGTAGCCTTTCGCGGTCATGACCCGTAAGGTTTTGTACCACAACGGATATTTGTGGTGTGATCCCTTCCCTTTAAAAACGAAAGAAAAGTGTCCGAACAGCACCCGTATCCGCTAGCCGAATGAACTCAATCCAGCTGTCATCCTGCAAAATGACAGGCGAATGTAGCCTACCACGTGGATTCGGTCGAGCATAACAGCAAGAATGTCACACTGTGCTACTATTTGTTAAAGCATTAAGTGTAGGACACATACCGTCTTATTGCTGCGTGAAGGGTGGATTATTTCGTGTACGCCCACGCGTTTGATCTGCTGAGGGTTCGAGTGACATTGTAACATTGTAGCCTATAGCCTCGCTTTAGCCTTTCCGGACCCAGATCATGTTTATCATCAACCCAATCAATACTCGCAGGCGACTAAACACTCTTTATTCTTACACGGTAACTGACATAAGTGACAAGGGTTTGAGTTTTGATCTTCATAGAGTACAACAAACCCAGCTGATTCGCTTAGGTGGAAAGGCGAAACAGACAGACGCCATTACAAGTCCGAGGTCCGATACCATTGAGATGACAGTACAGCACATGACATCCCTCTCGAACCCGAGACAGTAAGTAATTGCAACAACAAGATCTTAATTCGGCTACAAGAATACGCGCATAATTTTAAGCCCCCACATTCTGCGCTGATCTCGTTATATGGCCACCACAGACATCACATTCGAACCTTCAACCAGCCATTTTATGTGCAGCCTACCAAGGGTTCGAGCCGGTGGCAACGCTTGCAACACAGCTCGGTCAGAACCCGCTTTTATAACTTTCTAACCCATCACAGCGTTGACTGAATCGACTACATATCAAAATTAAGCAAAACACATTCAGTGCAGGTGTTGTAGGGTCTCGCAACACTTTGTGCCCATTTGAAAATGAATTTGAAACTGCTTACTCTCCACGAGAGTCTGTCGATCGCATAGGCTCCGGCTCACCCGACCCTCAGACACTTCCGGAAGACCAAATATGAATGGGTGACCGAGGAGTACTGCTGTGAGCTAAGCGAATGGGAGGGGGAATATTTTGGTGTCGCAATTTTCTGTGTCCGACAGGGATACATGTTAGAGCTTTACTACATCGTTTTTTAAAAAGCTGCCACTCTGCAAGTGCTGTATCCTAACAACATTTGTTTTCACTCTTTATTTTTAAGAGAGAGTTTTTCCAAATGTCTTATAAAACACTCAATTATTGACATCATGGTTTATTGCAAAATTGTCAAGACAACCTTCTCAAGCTTCCAACTTGATGCGTCCTAGACATAACAACATTGTCCTTGAGTGGTAGGCCACAATGTGTGAGGAGTAACAGGGAACATGAAAACATTAACTTTGAAAGTAAGCTATAGACTAGTCTTAAAAAGCATTGTTAGAGACTAACAGAGTCTAGAGATCTACACAGAAACTATAGCCTACATGACAATAAACATCAACATCAGACATCTGAGCCTCAAACTCTCGAGTTGTCATTGGTTATTAGAATGTTGAATGCCTAGCCTCAGACACAATTCAGATTCCGTTTAAGAACATTGTCAGATTACACTACAGGCAAACAAACTGCCTAACACACACACATAGGCTATTCAAGGAATAACATTCCCGGTTGTAACAGTTTTGTTATAACACTTTTTTGATTACATACATGTAGAAGGCTATTATTACAGAAGAATGCTTTGTAATAATCTGTGAGAAATATCATTGGTCCTCTCAGCGTCTGTCAATGGGGCTTCCCCCATCCCTGTGGAGAATGCCTTTGTAATTTTCTTCAGGTAAACATATTGATTCTGTGTTTGCGCAGCTGGAAATAGTTGGCAATGTAAACCGGCACTAAGAGGTTCCTTGTTATATCAGAGGTCATCCAGATCAGCAGGGCTACACGAGTCAATTTCTGAGACAAGCCGATGCGGAAAGAGTTTGTACTGCAGCCATGTAGGTTCTGGAGGAATGAGAGAAAGAAAGCGAGAGAAAGAGAAAGAGGTTGTTTAACCACAACAGTCACATAGCCAAGTGTTTCTTTAAAGGGAGAAACACTTGGAAAATCTTGCAGATCTTGTTGCAACAATAACTCTTTTATATGTTTTATATGTTTATATGTCTTGTCATCTACAGTGAGTCTGTGTCTGCACATGGAGTCTGTGAAATGTGCTCTATAATAGCCTGGCTGTTGCACCAAGCTTGTCCTGGCAAAATTCCTGCAGGAAGTTCTCAGAGGCAGGAACAACAGGCATCTTACAAATGCCTTTGTGTACTACTGGACAGAGCTACAACCAATCAGACTACTGATTTAGATGATGTATGCGTAGTGTTAGTTTTTCTTTGGTTCCAGATTTTTCCTGCGGGAAGAGGCAGGTTGGCCAGACTGACTTGAATGTGATATTCAATGTAGCGTCACAGGCAGCATGGCGGGACCAGGCTAGCTCTACAAGGGGACTTGACTTTATTTCCAAACATGATCAAGGGGCTATGGCCTCACCCATGTAGCAGCTTGGTGCTTGGAGCTGTCCATCAAAGCAGGTCTCCATAGCAGTGTAGCTGCACTGTTTCCGTGGGTGTTTGCAGAAAAATGTCACATTTTCCCCGTGTTGAACGACCCCATCTGTCACATCATACGGCCAGCGCTTGAGCCCATCAATTATGATCCTGCTACGCTGAGCTGGGATTGGACAGCGTGCTTAACAGACAGAATATCAGACAAATACATTAGTTAGCATATAATAGTTAGCCATGAAATGTTCATGATATCTGACTTTAACAGAAAGGTAGGGAGTAACAACTAAATATTAATGTTGTGAGATTATTTTCTAAAAAATGTTTTTACCTTTCATGACATGGGCATATTACACAGTAAGAAGTGAAGTATTTGTTACACAGTAAGAAGTGAAGCATAGAACCAACTTAGAAAAATAAGTTAATGTGCTGCGTTAATCAAATTACATTTGTTAATGTTTGTTTTTGATACTTTAAAATATTTAGGTAAAACCAACATAAAAAGATCAATGCAGCATTTCCCCTTATTTTTTTAAGTTGGTATGTTTCAAATTTTACAGTGTACGAAAGGTTCATAACTGCACTTGGCAACCATAGTTACCTCGACAAAAAGGGATTGCGCTCCAGCTGCCATTTGACAAACAGGTGACTCGATTTGGCCCATCTAAAGAGTAAGTTTTCTTGCACAGGTAATAGATGGTGTCGCCCACATCATATTCCTTTCTTTGGACGGCTACCAGGTAGCCATTTTCCACTTCCTCTGGAGGGGGGCAAAACATTCCTGGGAAAATTACAGACAGACAGACAAATTAAAAGATAGTGTGAGGGAGACGGAGTGATTATTTTGCAATCACTGCTGCTCAGACATGGTTCTATTCAGTCGTGAAGCTGAGCACATGTGGTCTGTGCAGGTGATGCTCTGTAAAATGGTAGTTATTTGTCAGAGCCAGATGATGGCAGTAGGGCATTACCAGTATTGCATTTGCTCAACTGTCTCAGACTGTCATTTCACAATGTGCCAACAGGAGGCAATATAAGAGATCTGTGCAACAGCAAAGCTCTCAGCATACAATTCACATACATAAACACACATACACGCACACGCATGCACACACACACACTCACAATTCATTTTGCCCATTCGATCACCCACCACATCTTCATCACATCTGTGTTATTATGCCATACTAGTAATTGTCTTCCCTTGGACAGTCACTCTCTTATACGTGCATGCCCTGGAATGTGTGTTCGTTTAAAAATGTCCACCATTAGTACATCTTCCTCAGGGTGAATATACAAGTCTGACAGGCATACACACACATATAGATACACAGACTTACGTTGACAGATGGGATGAGGGAAGTGCCAGGTCTGGTTAGAGTGACAAACGTTCTCACTGTTCCCAACCAACACATATCTGCATGTTGGAAAAGAGAGTGTTTGAGAGAGAGGGAGATGAAGTGAGAGAGAGAGGGAGATGATGTGAAAGAGAGAGAGAAAGAGAAAGAGAAAGAGTGGGAGTGAGTGAGTGGGATGAAGGAGGAGAAAGGCTAAGGAGAGATTCCTCTGTCAGAGGAAGGCAACCCCTCCTGCCTTCCAGTGCATGAAACATGTCCAAGCCATCAATATCACACGCAGTAACTGAAAACAGATGTTTCTAGCTCTATATGCATATGTGTGGTTATATTGTGAAAAATATGTCACATATAGATATATGATTTACTAATTTGTACATTCCTTTCATATGATTACATTCTGACATACAAGGCACTGTACTGCATAGCCTCAGCAGTTATTTTGTCGCTGATTTGAAGTATGATTCATTGTTCTGAGAAGCAGTATATGACAAAACAAGGGAAACTCTCAACAGTTCTGAGTCATTCAGTTTTCATCTAAAACCAAAGACAATCTATAGGGTATGTTGTTTTTTTAACCCTCTGTCTGTCTGTCTGTCTGTCTGTCTGTCTGTCTGTCTCTCTTTCGCTCTCTCTCTCTCTCTCTCTGTCACCATTTCTTCCTCTCCCTTGTTTCCATCACTCTCACTGTCACACCATACCCCCTCCTCTTACCCTGTGGGGCAGCTGTAGCGTATGGCGATGCCTACTGTTGGTTCCCCCTCCACGATGACTAAGCTGACATCAGGCTCTGGCAGCTCACAGGATGGCAGAGGGCCCTCGTCAACCACTGAGGATGGCGGGGAAGCAATGGCTGTGTAAAGAAGAAGCAGAGGAGTGAGATTTTAATGTACAAACTGCATTTCAGAGACAGCAATATATGGTATTAAAGGTCTTTTAAGTTGGAGAAATGAAAGCGCTGTGAGATTTTTTCTCATTAGACGCTTGAGGTATCCCATTCTAAGGGCACCCCCAAAACAATATTTTAAGCCTAGAAAGTGCTCCTCAACAGACATTGTTGGAACATATGGTTTCATGAAGCCATACACAAAAACCACTCATACTTGAGAGGCGCGGACAGTCATGGGTATTGGTCAGGTTGGGTTTAAATGGAGGGAGCAGTGGTGGTATGGGTATGAGGGGGATGGACAACATGTGGAGGGCTTCCACAATACTATGCTACATTAAGCTGTCTGCATGCTGCATGTGCTCACCATGCCTGTGCTGTAATAATAATAAAGTCTTCATGGAATGTGCATTTTGATTAGCCTTTTCCCTGAAACTGCCAGAGCAGATGGAGACAGCACTAGAATGTGAGAGCAGAGTGAGAAATGTTTGTGAAAAAGAGGGACAGAGAGAGAGAGAAAGAGAGAGAAAGGGAGAGAAAGAGAGAGAGGTAGAAAGAGTCCAGTAAAAAAAAAACTGTGACTTCCTGTTATAGCTGGACAAAATACACTGTCATTATGTTCAGTGGGAATGACAAGTTAATGGAAATGATTTAAAGTGCTGCTAGACTGCAGAAAGCCTAGGCACATATGTACACTGCAGCACTCCACCCTCTACAGTGCTTTACATTTTTTATTTGATTCCTGGAAACACTGTTTGTTCCAAGAACCTCTGCAGAACAGATCAAGTACCAGGGTGGGATACGCTTAACGGAGAAGAGCTGCTGAACACGGCTCGGCGAATGAGAGGCCCTTGTCTCCCTTCTGCCAGTCGACTGTAGCCACATACAGCCTGAACATTAATTGAGCAACTCCCACCATCACAGGCTACAGTACTACTGTAGGGAGTAGGCAAGAAGTTGGAACACGCAGTAGAAAATATCACTGTTCCTATGCACTGAGCTACAACACAGCCAACAGCCTGTATGTGTGTATGTATGTAGATATGCATTTATGGTGATATCTATCTATCTATCGATCGATCGATCTATCTATCTATCTATCTATCTATCTATCTATCTATCTATCTATCTATCTATCTATCTATCTATCTATCTATCTATCTATCTATCTATCTATCTATCTATCTATCTATCTATCTATCTATCTATGATATCTATCTGTATGATAACTAGTCTGTACTCTGTATGATAGATAGATAGATAGATAGATAGATAGATAGATAGATAGATAGATAGATAGATAGATAGATCTGTCCATCAACATACATACATATCTACATACACACAAATATCAGTCCCTTTTTCTCTTCCTCTTTCTCTTTCTCTGCGTATGTGTGCTGGTAAGCTGTGGAGAGGTTTGAATGCAACGCCACCCACTTATTGTTCTTGGAAATGAGAGTGGAAACTCATCTTTGCAGTAGAGTGCCAAATTCCTTTCTATTCATTACAATACATCACCAAAACAAGCATATCAGAAAACCTGTTTTGGATACTAATATAATAGACAAACATATAAAATACTAATATATAACACACAATCTATTAGATTTATAACCCTGTGAGGAAATCTACATTACAATGAAAAGTAAACTTTACAGGCATGTGCAACTGCAAGGCATGTGACAGTGTGATTCCTGTGCATGCAGGTGTGTGTCTGGGGGGGGGCTGGTTTGACAGCTCCACACAGTTGGCATGACCCAGAAGGCAGTGGGGTGAGAGGGAATGAGGGAGGGAACAAGAGAGAGGCTGAGGGAGAAAGGAAAAAGAGAGAGAAAAAGAGTGTATGTGTGTGTGTGTGTGTGTGTGTGTGTGTGTGTGTGTGTGTGTGTGTGTGTGTCTGTCTGTTTGTCAGTCTGTCTGTGTGTCTGTGTCTGTGCGTTGGTGTGTGCGTGTGTGTGTGTCTGTCGGTCTGTGTGTGTGTGTGTGTGTGTGTGTGTGTGTGTCTAATAAAGCAAACATCCAGCACAAGCATCTAGACCCACCTGTGCATACAGGCTCATCTCCACTCCACTGACGGTCACCCTGGCAACGGCGGATGGCAGCATCGAGGCCATTGGCCATGGTGTACCCAGAGAGGCAGCGGATCTCCAGGAGAGCAGAGAAGGAGGGCGTGGGCGAGAGCAGGTGGGCCTCTGAGTTGTTCCCAGGGGGCAGGGGCCAAGGACAGGTACGGCCTAAGGCAGAGCACGACGAGTCAGAACAGGAAGCTTCAAACGATGACAGCTGCTAAAGAAAGCACTGGCAAAACTATTTCTTTGTAATTTATCATAGGTCTGCAAAGGTGTCAGTTTGGAAATCTAACATCCCCACTTCTAAAAGCATTTTTATATCTCTGTGTCAGATGTCAGTATCTTAGTTAACTAGACGCTGCTATTGTGTGCTTGGTGTAGGATGAAGGATCTCTGTTAGTTGTTATTCATTCCACATACCTATACTTTTTAAAAAGAAATTCTTTACCTCTACTGAATCTGTGATATAGGACTTTGACCAGAAGAATTACGGTTGTTGGATTTTTTTGTGCTTAACTGTGAGGCTTTGACCATCCACTATACAAATCATATTTCAAGTTTATTTTTATGTTATACCATTAGCACCAGCAGAAAAGCTGGTTCTTTTGCAGGCATGGGCTTTTCATGCCTGCAGATGCAAAAAGCACTAATTCCAGAATAGGAGTGTTTTCACTAACCTGTCCCTTAGATTAAATTTCAGCACAGCAGAATAGCTCACTCTATCCCACACATCCTCACTTCCTCTAGGCATTTTGATTTATTTTAAGCACCTCCACCCACACGCCTCGCAAAATTTAGAAGCGTGTGGCTTCACAATCACAGATATCAAAATCCTGCAGAATCTCAATTAAACATGATTTACATTTGGTTTGCTGATATCAACGTGAACATCTGAGTCTCAGCTGGAAATATAATGGCAGTGGGGTGAAGCACAGTTTTCTTGTGACTGTGGCCACATGGACAGGGTGGGACGTCAAATGTAGTGTCGGCCTTCAACCACACATGTGTAGTGTTTGCATGTGATGTTTGCTGTGAGCCTGGCTTCACTACACTGTCACTTGTGCTTAAAAAAACAAGACCCTAAACAGCTTTCTTCTTTGAATTGCTTGTTTGGATGGTGACTTTAAACATGGTCTGAAATAAAAGCTCATGCATTTCTATTAATGTTATGAATTGCACATATAATACATAAAATATCTTAAAATTGTAGTGTAAAATATTTAGTATCTTTCTGGCAGCAATATAGGATAGGTATGTGAAACATTAAGATATTACAGATAGTGAATACAGTATGAGACACCAGTCTTGTTGTGTATAAAAGGAAACCTGTTGAGAGATGCTGGGCATGGATATCTTACTTGGCACTACACAACTGAGTCCGCATTGGCCGTCACACAGGCACTGGCGCTTAGAGCCACAGTCTTTGTCTTGTTTGCAATTTCTTGGACAGTTGCGCTTCCTCTCATTACCCAGAATCCTTTCTGGACACTCCTCCGCTAAAAAACACATAGACAAGTTGTCGTGATAATGCAGTGTGTTTTTTTTTGCCTGACCCCAAGATTCACAAAAAATATACATAAAGACACAAATATACATTAAACATGCTGTAAATATGTAACAATTTCACACAATTTAACCGCACTGCAAATGTTATGGTTAAGCACAGAATGATCTCAACCAAATAAAGTGGCTACCAAATACTGAAAAAATGTTTAGATCCACACTGACCAGCACATGATCACATGACCTTAACTGTGGAATATAAGCATAAAGAATAGACATTTCTTACTGACAGCCTTCCACTTAACATGATTTTTTTTTTTTGAAAATGGCCTGCTCCCAGCATCAACATGTGCTTATTGCCCAGTCAATAACAACAATCTGGTCTGGTGGCATTTGTACCAGGAAAGCATTTTTTTCACTGCACAAGGACATTTGTGGTTTAACATCATAGTTGATGTGGTTTGACACAAGTTTATGTACACACACACACACACACATACACTTGTGGTTATAGTGTTTGTCTGTTCATCAATAAAAGAACAAGCACTCATTTACTCTGATGCTCCCACAAAACCTATACTACGTATTTTGGAAGGCGTTCAATCTCAGGATCCCATTATCTTCATCCTTGCTGTGAAAGCCCTAACAAAACTAGAAACCAAGGAAAACAGTCCACTTAAAGCCATTAAGTGATATAAGTAAAAGGTTCTGCTGTGGTAGAAACATCAGGATCCCATTAGGAGCAGCTCCAATCAATGGTAATTGGGTGGGAGAACGGTTCCTGTATGATTACTATAGCATGCCCACTGAGGCCCTGGGTGGGAAAGCCTCTGTGTTTCTGAGAAGAGAACACACACACACAGCCCTGGGAGTGGGAGCTCTGCAGCACATGTGATCCCAGGCTGACAGACTGCACGTATCAAGGGGGCTGAGAAGAACCTCACTGAAATATTCAACACACACATTTAGGTCTGCTTCCAAAATATGTGCACGCCTGCATGTGTGTATGTGTGTGTTAATGAGTACATTTTAAATGTATTGCATAATAGGTGCAAATTTTGTGAAATGCATGGGTTTGGAAATACCCAAAGCTGGGAAAAAAACATATATATATTACATGCATCTTACTAAAAAACAAATATACTACAAATTTGTTTTGATCTGAACTTTGTAAATGCTCTGAATAAAATGGCATACTTTTAGCACAGTTCATCGATCCAGTAATGTGTTTCTTCTATATAGTCTATTCAGTAATGAGTTTCTTCTATAGAGTTACCACAACTCAGCACACACCCTGAATAATTATACCATATGTAACAGACAGGCTAATGTATAAAAAAAAGTCACTGATTTCACATCTAAAACGCACAATGACATATTAACCTTTAAGACTGTGCCATCACTGCAGTGTAAGAGGAAATGTTGGGAGGATAAAGTTTTTGAAGAACATTGCGATCCATAGAATATAATGTAGAATTTTGGAATCTTATATCATTGCAGAACACATTCTTTTTTCATCACAAATCCTGAAAAACTTCCACCCATAAATGTAAAACTCAGTGTGAAGGAAAAGTTTGGAGGATGAAAGTTGTAAAGAATGTTGGAATCCATAGAATATAAGTCTTACATTGTTAAAGAATGCATTCTTTTTTTATAAAGTGTTCTAAACTTACACCCTTAAAAGGTTAAAAGCCCTGAAATGCTACGTATGGTGCCTGAGAAGGCTGCAATATGAGACTCACCTGCAACCAGAAGAAGGGCGAGGATGCTGGTGAGAGCCCACACAGCGAACAGGACGAGGGAGCGCTCCATCTGTAGGCGCTGGTCACCACCAGAGCAGGAGAGGTTATGAAATAGGGAGCAGGGGAGTCGAGGAGGATATTGAGTCAGGGGGAAACAGGAGGGAGGAGAAGGAGGGTACATCTGAAAGGAACACACATCTGGTTTGTATTGACTGCTTCCAATGTTGGGTAAAATTCCACTGCCAAAAAAAAGACCTTTCACCCATTTCTCAGTAGGCGCAACATGGGCCTTGACAAACACAGCCGCACACGCACAACAAACAGCATCAAACAAACACAAACCCACACACATGGCACAGCCATTAAAGCCATCGTAGAGAACAGAGCACATCTCAGCAGACAAAGAATGCAAATCTGCACCTTTCAGTCCCTCTTTCTCACTCACACATACTGTATATGCTAGTGATGGATATATTATCAACAAACACATGTGCACAAGTTGGGAAAGTTCCCTTTCAATAACACAGGTGACAAAGACAAAGCATTTGTTTAGCTTTAGTAATTCAATCAAGATCAGCACATGATAAACTATCTGCTTTCATTTTAAATGCTTTTCATCAGAATTGGAAGGACAATGATGTAATAAACAACAAGGCCTTTCTGGGAAACTAGCAAGCCAGACAGAAACATCAGTGACCATCTGGACACACTCAATATACACCAGCATGTAGATGTGTATACTATTACTGTGTTAGTGTATAGGTTGCAGCCTATACTATAATAAGACTACGATTAGTGCATAGAAACATAAGTGACTATCTTGGCACCCTAAATATTTACCAGTGTGTAGATGTGTATACTATGATATGATTGTGTTAGTGTATGACTCTAAGCCTAGCTATCTGGGCTCACGTAATATTCACCAGTATGTATATTTGTATGCTCTGATAGCACTATGTTAGTTTATAGATCTCAGCCTACTGTGTTTAATCGATAGTTACCAATATCAGTGACCATCAGGACACACTCAATATTTGTTAAACCATACTATAACATCACTATACAGGGGTACAGGTTTGGATTTATCAGTTCAACCTCTAGTGTGTTTTATTCCTTTTTATCTCTTTCTTCCCTGTTTATCAAGTGACACATCTATTAAAGAAGGTCAATTAAATACACACACACAAACTCTCACATGCTCAAATTCTCCATTCTCTTAAACACATTTCTGCTGTGAAATTTCATTTGTTTCTTGAGAGTGTCTTGAATACAAATAGCTAACTTTTAAAAATGTATGCCTGGAGGGCTCGTGAGCAACCCATGCACTGAGGAAAGAGCCCTCACAGCGCATCCTTTGAAAGGTTGCACACATGAAGAACACCCACACTCTGACACTCAAGTCGAGTAAGAACATTTCTTTTTATTTTTGTGTTCTCTGAAATTCTCACTACAACACTCCTTGGCTAGGAACAGTGGTCACCACTGATGTAGTTCAGTAGTTGCAGTGCAGATAAGAGACACAATAGAAGATGTACATAATCATCCACATTCGGAGGAGAGGGGAAAACAGGGACAACATTACCCACAATCCAGTTGGGATAGCATACCGCCACTGATTGGAAAAAAAGGCTGCAAACAACAAATAAAAAAAAGAACAATCTGTAGTGTGCTTGAATAGATGCAAACGTATCAGTCTGATGAGAGGTTGTTCTCAATGTTCCAGGCATACATCTACTCATGTCCACACCCAGAACAGAGGGTGAAGGCCAGGGGTGAACCCAAGGCGGTGTCTGGGCGGGTCGAGAGAGAGTCTGTGATTCTCAAACACATTTCATGGAGGTGACAAATCCACAAGGGTATTTGAACACTCTGTCGGAGGGTCTTCACAGAACTGGCAGAAGTATGTGAAGGGCTGCCATTAAAAACAGGATATGACATACAGTATAAACTTTGAGACAGTAGGGAAACTGCAATCTTTTTTTCAGGAAAGCTTTAAAGAAACATAGTGAGCAAAACCATCATTTTAAGTGATAACAATGACAGATTATAATCTTAACAATAATAATTTATAGTAACAGTAATTATTTTTTTTAAAACTGGTCATTGAGGAGATGAACACATACAGACTGAACTGGAAGATTCCACCCATTACATTTATATCTCATTTATACACCACATTTGCAAGCAAAGTGGATGGTAGTTTGCCTCAATATCACAACATGTCCACCTGAAGTTAATTTCTCTGTAAAGATGCTGCCCTGAAGAATAAACACTGGATTTTCATTTATACATAAAATAGGCCCTAATTAAGGACTCACTGCTCTGGTAGAGTCCCAATGCACAAAGTATATCAGCATATTAAACACAGAGAGAGACACCTAATTTTGGTATAGAGAGAGCAATGCATTAAGGGTAACCAACAATCCGTCCAAACTAATTCAAATAAAAATTAGTGAACATACAGTTCAAGGGTAATTATGAGTATGTAGCTTTTGTGTGTGTGTGTGTGTGTGTGTGTGTGTGTGTGTGAGCGTTATCTAATCATGAAGGAACTGGTTGTTCAGAGGACTACAATGCTCTACTAGATGCCATTAACACAAAAACAAAAGAGAATACAATAGTGACTACAGAGACTCCACTACTCCTGACACCTTGGATTGAAAATAGGCTTTAGATAGAGCCAGAGATAGACAGAGTCTAAAGGAGAAAGAATGAGAAACTAAAAAGACAAGGGGCTTAAATAACATCAATATGCCCATTCACCGTATGCAAAACTCCTCTTTTTTTCACAGGAGCCACTGAATTACCAAAAAAAAGGAATTCCGACAGTGATCTTCCAAAGAAAAGTGAGTGATCTTCTTCACAAGACTAAAAAGAGATCTGGTGCATCTGTTCAGCTATCTTTGTATATTAAGCTCGCTCTGTCTCTTTCTCCGTCTCTCACACACGCCTCTCTGTCTCTCTCTGTATTTTCTTTTCCCTTATCCTTCTTATTGTTAAGCCAAAGTGAAAACCTCATCAAGAGATATATAACAAAGATTTTAGGGATTCTGAGAGTAAATGAATGCAACTATACAATTTTAAAGTAATGTGTGTGTGTGTGTGTGTGTTTGTCATATTTTACAGTCTTATCCCATGTGACGCTGATGATGTTCTTCCTGTTTCTCTCCTGACTCCACTTCTCCTTCCGGGTCGCACGTCCGTGCCAACCTCTGTGCTGACCGTTGCTAATATACCATTTTTCTATTATACACAGATCTTTAAAAATCCATATCTTTCTCCATCTAACAAATATAAAAATATACAAAAATATACAAATGTACAAAAATTATTTCCAAAATTAGCTTCATTCCCCTATCTTTTATATCTATCATATAAAAATATACAGATCTCTCCAATACCAAAATTCATTTCTCAACAGTCTAAAATCACACAACAGAAGAAAAAAACAGATATACCTGCTGTTTAATTTTTCTCTATATATCTCTTTCTTTAGATCTTTACCCTCCCAGTATAAACTCTGTCTTCATCCCCCCTTATTTCTACTTTCCTTAACATTTGCTGCAGTCTCTGTTTATTACGCCATCTGATGTTTTCCCATCCATCCATTCATCCATCAGTTCAACCAGTTTCTTTTCTATTTTTCATCCTCTGTCCAGAACATTCATTCAACAGCTCAGCGGCTGCTCTTAGTGTCCACCTCCTTCTCCTCTCTTCTTCCCTCAGGTGCTCACTGGTCCCCAGGGTGAGTCTCGTACTTGTTGAGAAGGTTGCGGCAGCGGCCTAGCTCCTTGCGCATGTCGGCCACCTCCTGTCGCAGTGCAGCGTTCTCGCGCTCCAGGAAGGAGGCGCGCACCGCAATCTGGTTCTCCTTCAGCCGCCGCGCATCGCGGGATCGCTTGGCCGCCTCATTGTTCTTATGACGGCGACACCAATACTTGTCATCCTGATGGAGACAAGGGGGAAGAAGGGGGCAGAGAAGTACAGCAATGAGGCTAAATCAACAATGATGACACAGAGGAAAAACCTGAGCGGGAAGAGAAATAATAACTTATCTAACGCTCTAGAGGAGACGTCTATAATGAGTGCTCACTGCTATGACTGAGAGCCAGTCAGGGCCTCACGCTGGGCCCGAGCGCGCCCATGAAATATTGCTGTGCATTATTAACACTCCAGCGGGCCCCTTGGAGCAGCATCTGACAGTCACATATGGAGAGGCCTTAATTACATGCCGCCACACATACATCCTGCCCTTATTAGCCCGTCATACACACATCTTCAAACCCCAGACCTGACAATTTTAATTTAATAATCACAAGTCCCATTAAAAATGTATTTGCTTATAATGCAAATGTATGAACTACACTGTGAAAAGGGCTAATTTGTACCAATGACAGCTACATGGATCAGCTACATGGATCTTTACACATGGTTTTAACTTAACAATGCCATGTATATTCATAACATACATGACATTCTTAAGTTAAACCAACATAAAAAGATCCATATAGCATGTTCATTTAATTTTTTAAAGTTGGTTCTCTGCTTCACTTTCTTCAGTGTATATAGAATCTACAAAAAATACTTCAGTATTGGGAAACTATGATTAACAAAAACATAATTAAAATGGTTCTGGTCATTCACTGTTTGTTGTGTGTTGCACTTCTACAGCTCAATATAGTAAAGCAGCAGAATAATACAACAGATATTCGCCAATATATTATGTGAATGTATGCTTTGACTAGATTTCTTGAAAAGACTTAAATTATCCATATCACTGGGTGTACACATTTTACAACAGCCACTTTCTTGCATTTTATTGGAGTTGTATATGATTTTTTATATGATTATCCTTATGCGGAGCTAACACCCATCCATATGCATAGCACCATTTGCTAGTGCAAACTGCTGTACACACACCATAGCCAGATGGCCTGCATTCAGGGTCACAGCTAAGAGGTGTTTTTGTCTCTGCATCATAATAGATGCGGCGGTGCAGCTGCCTCGCTCACCTTTAGGTCCTCCGGCACCATCATCTTGCGCGCCTTCTTGATCATAGGCTGCGGCTTGAGCTCGTCTTCGCTAAAGCGGTGATGGTGTGGATCGAAGGCATCCTGGCCCGGTACTGTGGCCAGCGCCAGGTCACCTGGTTCCGTGTCGAAGCTACCCATGATGTCTGAGCCGTTGGTGGAGGGTGGGGTGGGCATGGGGCCGCAGGAGTTCGGGGATGGGGGCTGGTTGGGGTCCATGTTAGCTCCATGGCCACCTGAAGAGGTGAGAGGGGAGAGGAAAAGCTGGTTTTAGAATTACTCTATAACTTATATACAATCAAACTACAAAAACATGCAGAAATGTAATCATCTGTTGAGGGACATGTTGAGGGTTATGGTACTCTGAATGCTTATATATGTATTAAGTATTATGTATACATATATTATGTGTTATGTTCTCTTAATCTGTGTGATTCCTTTTCAATCTTATCTTCAAAGAGCACTGCTAAAGGTCATTATTCTTCATAGGTCCATGAGCTCACAACTTACAGCATTGTTCTGATTAACATCTAAACTTCTGTTACAACTACCAACTACAGTCCTAACAATGCAGCAGTTATTTTCTGGCATAAACCATAGCCATGGTAAAAGCATTATGTTTCCCTGAATAGCGATCTCAGTATACCCAGACTGCTGACAGGGGGTGTGTGCTTGAAGTGTGGTCACATGATCAGTCATGAGCAGCTTTGTAATGCATTTTTCCAAACTGTCCACTAGAGGGTGTGAGTGCGCAAAGTAATATCTCTAAACCCCCGAAGCTGATACTTCAGATGGGCTGCAAACTATTATGATTCGCCATTTCTTGGCTACAAGTACATGTATCAGATCCAGTTCTGTCTCCGTGGGCGAGGGGAGAAGTACTGAATGTCTTGTCTGTATGTGTATAGATGATGCATATTATATGTAACATCAAAACCAATTCCTTCCTTAGTAACAGTAACAGCAGTTAGTTGGGCCAAAACTATATTGCTACATATAGTATTTAGACTATAAACTATAAGCAATATTGAAATAGAGATAAGCTAAAGTAATTTTAATGAAGTGAAACCCCTCAGTTCTAATTACTACCTACATGGTACTATTCAGACACAGTACATTCACAATAGACTCCCATGTCCAGCTTGCTACAGACTACCCAATACAAACAAAAACACAAACACAAACACACTCTGCTTCACATTCTCCAAACTTTAGAGCCCTCTGCCACACTGTTGCATCAAACACACATGAGCCTCCTTTGCCCAAAGGATATTCTGACACTTTTCTGCACTTCACACACAAACACACACACACACACACACACACACACACACACACACACACACACACACACACACACATACACACACACACACACACACACACACAGACACACACACACACACAGAGCTGGTGCAGCTGCTGAGAGTAGTGGTGGCGTCCCTGAGATGTTTGAGTTTGGCGTCTCGTGTGACTTGGCTGGGAGTGTGTCGCTGGTGCAGGCAGGGTGGGGTGGGTGGGGGAGGGCGGTGTGGTGTGGTGTGCTGGAGTGAGTGAGCACGTGCAGAGGCCCATGGCCTCCAGACGCACGGCACACCATGAGCCTGGCCAGAGACAGCAGCAGGAAGGTGAAGCACACTGACTAACTGCATGAGTAATCACGTCAGCAGCTGGTGCGTGCGTGTGTGTGTGTGTGTGTGCATGTGAGTGTGTGAGTGTCAGAAAGTGAGTAGGGGACAGAGAGAGAGAAAGTGAGAGAGAGAGAGAGAGAGAGAGAGAGAGAGAGAGAGAGAGAGAGAGAGAGAGAGAAATACAGATGGAGAGATGGTGTGTGTGTGCGAGAGAAAGAGAGAGAGTACAACAGTACTTCATCCCAGTATCCCTGAACAATTTATTGTGTTCCCCATCGACTGAGCTGGTATATTAATTTTAATGTCTTTTGATCAGTATTTAAATGTAAATGAACTCTAATCATACTGCTATACAGATATTTACTTTACTAAAATACTTAAAATACCTCAGGGAATTATAAGGAATCTGCATGAAAAAATGCCATAGCCATACTTGCATGTAGACACAAAAATATTTACAGTTTCCTGATGAAGATGATTTGACTTGTGTATATCCTTCCATCGCTACAACAATGTAAACAAACGTTGTATCGGAAGTTCACAACCACCATGGCTGTTCCTCTTTTCCTTCCAGTGCTTTCTCTCTATCTCCGTCTCCCTACCCTTCTCTCACTCTCTCTCTCTCCACCCCTTCCATTCTTGCCCCTCCTCCCCTGGCCGTGTCTCCACCCTCCCTCCTGCTCCAGTACTCCTGTCCTCAGCACATGATGGCACACGTGCACGTGGCCCAATCGTGTGAGGAGAGGAAGAGATTTAAAGACACGCGAACACAAACACTCTACCCTGCCTGCTCACTTCTCCCTCCCTCACTCATTCTCTCCTTCTCTCTCTCAATCTCTCTTTCGTTCATTTGCTTTCCTAAACACTCCCTGTAGTACAGGTCAAAGGCGTACCGCCATCGACTTACTGTACATTCCTGAAATACAAATCAACACACCCAACCCAGTCCTGTAATGGCCCTTCAGTAGCACAGCATGGAGACTGGGCCCTCCCTCCACCCTCCCAGGCCATTCACTGCCTAACAAAAACCCTTGGACAAACTTCTTTTCAAAGCCAGCAACACCAACAGCACTTGGTCCACCAGTCACTCTCCTTGTCTGCTCCTGGCACAGTGTGACAACTCTGTCATCTGTTTTGAGAAAACCTTTTCTGGGCATTAGCTTTACTGCGGGTAACAGCCTTGCCCTGTGCTCAAGTGCAGGAAATACAAATGGAACCGGCTGTCCTGGCGGTAACTTCAATGCACACACAAGCTCCAGTAATTATCTCCAGACTGACCTTTGCCTATTCATTTTCCTGCCCAGCTCTCCTGGCACCTTCAAACAGATACTGCAGTCAATAATACGATAATGCCTTAGGCTAAATGAAAATCCAAATGGTCATTCGCTAGATGGACCAAGGTGCTGGAGGAGATTAAAACTATTAAACGCTTCTTCCAGAGGAGTGAAAGTGAAGGTGTGGTTGTTTTTGATGTCGCGTGACTGTGGTCTTGTATGAAAACACTGAGTGAGCAACAAGCCACTGATTTAAATCCACAACTAAAGCCAGCAAACCAGGAAATTCCTGGCAACTCTAAGAAGTTTTTTGGCCTGCTCTCACTCTCTTTCTTAGACTCTTGACAATGAAATAAAAGACCTTGTGAGGGGATCAGAAACACTGGCCTAGCCATGTGGTAAAAAACATAAGTTCTCCATCACCATCTCAGGCCCTGTCTGAATTGCAAACCCAGCATGGAATCCACATCCCCTTGTGTAAAAATCCTGCCATCAACCTGGCACAATGTACAATTTGTCAAGACTATAGAGGTCTTGACACCAAGCAAACACCACACCGCATCAAATCACTTAGAAAGAGTAGCTCACCGTGCAAACAGTCCGGGGCTCCCAGTAAGCTGGGCGGCGCCTGCATGTCCAGCCCCAGCAGCGTGGGTGACGAGGAGGCTGAGGAGGACGTGGAGGATGATGATGAGGAGGAAGAGCAGGGCAGTGGCGAGGTGGTGGGGCACTGGGAGCTCTGGTTGGGCACAGCCGACTGTGAGCTGTGGGAGGGCACCTGGGCCGCACTGGAGCAGCTAGAGGTGGAGCCCATGCCATTCTCAGTGAGGAACTCCTCCAGGTCCATGTACTGCAGCTGGAAGAGGCCGCCATCAGCTGGCAGCGTTCGCTCCCACATGAGCGGGCCCAGGAAGCCCGAGTTGGTGAAGCTGCCGTTGCTGTTACTGCCTTCGCTGCCGTTGTTGTTGTTGCTGTTGCTGCTGCTCCCGCCGCTGCTGCTCCTCATGGAACAGCGGCCCATGGAGTCCTCATCCAGATCCAGAGTGCGGTCTTTGTCTGGGGACGAGATCAGAGAAGATCAGTTGAGCTGCTGAGGAACTTCACCTAGGCTGCAAAACTAGCACTTTCCAAGTCCTATTCTACTCATGGTTGAGGGTTTAAGGTTCACATTCATTCTGTGATTCAGTTCTATAAGTAAAAGGCCTGATTCCCCCCTTTGGAGTCAATATTTTATTGCAATATGAGAAAATGCAAGAGAGAAAATGTCCTGTGCCTGCTAAAGCATGACAAATATACAAATAAGATAGAGAAAATATATAACACAAACACAATTGCTTTTAATGCACACAAGTCCTATGCATGCAGGTGGTAGCTTGTAGCTAGTGTTGTGATAGCAAGTATACTCCTTCAGGTAGAGAGTTAGTCATCCCTATTTCAGTCTAAGGATGATGTATGTGCCCACACACTTTTCTCACCTGCCACTGTCTGCATTTCTGCCACAAAATGGACACTCGCTTTAATGATTATTTATCAACATCAGCTGGAGAACCACCTGCTCAACTGCATAATGTGGATGGCATTACTTGTCTCACTTTCTTTCTATCTCTTTTTCTCTTTCTCTTATTTCTCTCGCACACTCACTCACTCACACACACACACACACACACACACACACACACACACACACACCACTTACTCTATCACCAATGATTCTTCCAGTGTGTCCTCCTCTTTTAAATTTCTTAACCAAGGTCCACTTAATATTCCAGTGACACAACTGATTATGTTATTAATACAGCCCACAATAGTCCTGATGCAAAAGACAAATCACATCCCTCAACATTTTTTTTGGGTTACTTCATGATCCAAGTGCATCTCTGCATTACAGGTGACACAAGGACAAAAAGCAATGCTGGGTGACAATTACATAGATGTCTTTAACGCTGTCACAGGAACCAGTGCAGAGAATAAGACTCAGACTAAAACTGGATGCAAGAAGGGCTCTTGCTCAGCATGATGGCCTTGGTGAATCAGTTACAAAGTTGCACAGATAGTTGAAGACTGAATGTGAAGTCAAATGTGAGTATGCTTAAAGCTAAGTGCCAACAATAAATACATCATGTTGCTAGTTATGGTGGTAATAATAATAGTAATAACATCATTATTAGTATATATATGGTATTACTATTTTTATATATATTATTATAGATATATGTATATATAGTAGTGAAATTATTATTATTATTATTATTATTATTATTATTATAACTATTGTTATTGTGTCATAGTAGTTGCTACTGTGAAAGAAAATATACTTTTGGGGGGGGAAATACATACTTTGTGTATTTCAGTTCAATGCCCTTCATTGCACATGCATATGTGTTCATGCACAATCAAAATGACTGGGCAAGGGCAAGGCTTGGTTAGTTGTTTTTAACCAGAGAACAGTTGCCTAATGAAGCCTCTTGCAACAAGAATGAAATTCATTGCACTCCATTCAGGCGAATAAAACTGATTACTCCTTATACAACTGAACTCTGCTTTATGATATACACTTAAAGTCGGTATTTGTGTCTATTCCTTACATGACAATGTCTGCAATCCTATGTCCATGTGAAAGTGCATGGTGGCATTGCATACTGGCTTTAGGGCTACCTTGACTCAAATGAATAGAGGCCTTCAGCACCATGTTAGTTGGCAACAACTTTACACATACATGCCAAGGTTTGCTGTATAGCTAGGCCACACTGATTGCCTGATTAAGGCTTAACCAGTAATGGAGCTACCTCAGGTCCAGAAACCTCACGAGTCATATGGCACTCCACCCACTTCTGGACGTCTTGCCTTCTTATCTCCACTGCACATTTGATGTTATCATCGTATGTAAATACAAATGGATGGCAACTCATAATCACTTTCCATAGGCTGCTGCATTGAATAAAACCAAAAGGGATGTGGGAGGCGTGTAGGGTCAGTTAAAACACCCGAAAACAAACAGCTTAGGGGGAGCCAAACGTGTGCAACAGAAGTCCCCACAATTGATAGACACAACTCACCTTTCATTTCAGTATCTTTGTTGCGTTGGTCACTTTTCATAGGCAGCTGCAGGAGGGGTTTTAGATTGATCCCAGGATTTAAAGGGCCGTTACTAAGAGAGTATGAAGATTGATTACAACTTCCAAACTGAGGACTGGCTCCGGCGTGGTGAAGGTCCGGAGGAAGAAGCTGCGAAATCGGCCTGGACATCACCCTCTAGCCGGAGTCGTAAGCTCCAGGGATCGCTGGAGGGCGCCGAGTTGAGATGTGACGTGTTCAGACCTACTCAATGAACAGAAGTCGATCAGTCACATGACACTTGTTGTCAGATCAAAATAAGTCCGCAAAGAAGGTCTACAACAACGACTGTATAAGAATTATGAAGTAGCGTTCTAATGTAAGGCATGCAATAGCAAATGACAAGTTTTTGAACTTGATGTTCTTAAACTGGTGTCTAGGTTCTGCCGACCTGCAGTGCAAAGAGTGCTAGTTTACGCCAGTATGCTAGGATTGACAGGACATAAATGCAAGTTTACCTTTAAGGTGAATGAAGATTTCATGTCACCCAAATGCTTCATCTTAAAAATAGCGGAGAGAAATCCATACGACGTAAGCTAAATATTCCAACAGTTATTCGACCGCGTTGGGTTATTCCTCCACCACTTCCAAACAGAAGGGAAAAAAAAACTAGGAAAGGCGGTCCATCTCGAACTCGAATGACAGCACCAAAGCCGGATACGGGATTAAATTAACGCTACGCCAATGGCTTGTTTAAATAACTATGTCGAAATGTAAGCTCTAGTAACAAAAAACAACACTGACCCAAGACCGTGGTATAGGAAAGGAAATAAAACTATGTCCAGCAAAACTGACAACAAAGAGTAACCGAGGCGGTTGCAGCGACGCAGCAATTGGTTGGCTAATATTTGCTTTCTCTTTTTTCCCATACAGTCCCTCTGTCGTTTTTTTCTGTAGTGCCCCCTCTCTCCTGAGTTTTCTCTGAGTGTTGAAGCACGGCTTGCGCTCGAGCCGCCGAGAGCACTTCGCTCAGCTGGAACGAACACGGGCAATACACGTGACGTCACATTAGCGTTGGGGCGGCCTGTAGGATTTTATCTGATTAATATTAATGATTGTCTTGGAGTTAAACATGCATTCAGACGTGCAGGGATAAATGCAACCGACCGCTTGTTATAACAACCCGCCATATGATACATAAATTATGTTACTTGCCATTATAATTAACATAGGTTGCAATGTAGGGAAGTCATCTACTGCCACTTTTTTGGAACTAAGCCAACTTGGGGAGTTGAAATCTAAACTATGTGTACTGTACTGCCTTGGTTCACTGAATTTGATTTGAAAGTCTCTGCAACTTTACGTGTTTTTCATGCACCAGAAATCGTGCAAAACACAGTGTATATATTTTACCGCCTTAATAGGCAATAAATTGCTTTCAATAGCTTTTGGGTTGCATCAGCAGTAGGCTTGGTAAATTGATAAAACAAAACGTCTCCGAACATAATGAACGCATTTTTCAGTTCGCTGGTAATCCGAAGAAAACGTGAGCGCGTGTCAGTTCAACGCCGACAGGACTACTACACGTTGACTCAAAAACAAGAGTAGCACTCGCTTGCACATGGCCATCGCACGCGGAGAAGACGCGAGCCCGGCGCTGACATCTCTACGATTGGCTGCTATTCCATGTATGCCCAGCCCCGAAACTGCCAATTGGTCGATTCTGCAACGTCCGCTCCGCCCTCTGGTAACCCCATGCTAGTGCCGCGTGAGGCCGAGAGACACTGGAACATCAATGCAAGGCCACTGAACGCGTGTGCCTGCCTGTACTGCTTGTCCCACGACTAGAAATCCATAGTCAAAAAGGAAATAGATTTGGCCAGCTTACCAAATTATACTAAATCAGTTGTTTTTACCCGTATCTTAACGTGCGCTCTGAAGCCTAAAGACATCAAACCGTCTGGAAATTATGTCGCGTCAGGGCAGTAAGATCACCAACATTTTTCATATAATCGTTTAGATGTCACGTGTGTAAATGATAATTTTCCAGGTTCGTGCACTCTCTGTGTTGTCTGCATGGTTGTAAACTATTTAATATACAAGAAAACAGCAGACGTGTATTTTGCCCCCAATCCAAATTATATAGGCCTATGTATTTGAAGGACCACTGAGCAGACAAGGCACTGTACTATATCCCGTTTTCCACCAGTGCAAATCCATGTGACAGTCAGTCTCTGAACAATCCACTGTACAGTGTGATTCACAAAGAACTCCACTGCTACCCTGTGGTAAATCGATGGCAGTGCAACTGATCGTTTTCACCAGTTTGAAATGCAGCATTTGACAGGGGCTTACTCTTTTACCGGTTTCTTTAATATATTTGTATAGATAGCATGGCTATTTAAATATCTTTGTTCGTATCAATTTAAACACACACACACAAACAGTACAGTTTACATTTTTATTAAATGTTTAGAATCAACAACCATTTTATCATAGGTAAATAAAGTGATAGAAAGGTACTTAGAATCATTTCTTTCTTTTGAAGAAAACAGGGCTATGAGTAGTATGGATATCTACTAGAGAAAAAAGTGATAAATGTGTAAGAGCTAAGGTTTAGGGTTTGAAAGGCTGTGTCAAACACATTAATATGTTAAAGTCATGTTTTGCTCTACAGTGACAACTCCCACATTCTTGTTCCACCTACTCATAAAGTAGCAATGATAGAAACTAAATATTAGGCATTTGATTGCAAAAGAGAGAGACATTGTAACAGTAATAAAATATCAACACGATTTACATTACAGTACACTTGTTCCATTCTTTTTTTTCTAGTTCAACCTCCATGTAAAAACACTACATATCTGCTTACACTGCTGCTCATGGCATGAGAGGCTACCACTTTCAATACAGACTTTTGGTTAAAGGCTTCATTTTTTAAATTAGTTTTGGCAAGACATGATGTAGTTCCAATTTCACTCAAAGTATGTGTTTTATACTTTGATTATCAAAAAAGCAGGTTCAATCAACTTTTCATTGTCAATTCGTCATGGTGTATGTTATGACAATTTCATAAAATACTGATAGCACCTTATAAGGAGCTTGACACTTTCCAAATTAAGAGTATGACCTATAGGCCTAAATTTTGAGAGGAATATTGCAACTGCAACAAATAAAAAGATTGCACTACTTAAATTCGATTTAAAGTGTAACGGCCACATAGTGATTTCAAACCTCATCTCATCTAAGATACTTGTTTAACATGTCCAACATGCACAAAAATACTACCAAAAGGAAAGACAGTTTCATCAAACTAATACCTTCACTTTCCCCAGATCCCTCTTCTCCTATTAAATGCAGTTTTACATTACAGAGATCATGTCCACACCATCTCTACGTGAACACCCACTACACATTATACACATCAGAGACAGAATACTTATACAGAGTTTGCTGGATTACAGTGGGGGCTAATCATTACTGTCAGGAAAAAGGGCTAAGTATTAGCAAGTCACAGAAAACTCATCTAATGATCCACAGTACTGTAAATGCACATAAAGGTTAAGGATAATCTGGAAAGGAACTGTGATGCCCTTTAAAAAATCATCCCATGCAACTGGGATTTTGGGTGCTTGCTTGAAGTTTAAGGTTAGTTCAGATTATAAACTGTTCATGATATTGAAAAGGAAAATGCACCATCTAAAACAGTCACTGAATACATGAGGTACTGGTGCCTTCCAAATGGTAGAATCCAACATAGGCCATTCATATGTGATCATTTCTTCATTATCAGCATGCACATACCAAACCTCAAAGTTTTTTTTTTTGTATTATCTTTTTCAAAAGCCAAGTGAACACTGAAGTGTCTATATATCACATGTGTAAGATTGGCCACCATGGCCATCTTCTCCTCCCTTATCTGATGACGCTAGTTTAGAATGAAGTCCTCTTCCGCGGCGTAGGCCTGCTAGCTTCCCTCGGCAGGATGTCTTGTGCCGCTTGAGAAGACTGGCGTTCCAAAAGCGTGAAGAGCAACGTTTACAAGAGAACGTTCCCTTGGACAAGTGAGAGGCCCTGTGAATGAAAGCGGACCAAAATTTTCGAGACTGTTTCCCACAGACAGTACATTTTAGACGCTCATGAGGGTAAGTAACTCTTGGACAGTGCTTGGCTGCGTGATGGACCAAAAGGGCTGCCCGTCGTGAAAAAGTTGAGCGCGGGCAGAGGGGACAAGGAAAGCGTTTGAGAGGGTTTTGTACAGATGATAAACCTTGAAGCTTTAAGCCTCGCGTAGTTGATAGTTCACACACTCTTCCACTTCCTCCACGTCTAATCCTCAAGAGTAGAGCCATGCGCTTCCTGAAGCGACGCTGCCGCCGACGCATAGCTCGCCTTTTTATCCGCAGAATTCTCCTCCTCGGATCTTTCTCCCTCCCCATCTGGTCCCCTCCCACCCTCTCGTCCCATCGGTAGCCTCCCCTCAATCGGAAGTCCTTCTTTTTTTTTTTTTTTTTTTTCCTCAGGTCATCTTGCGAGTGAAAGCTGTGATGGTGCTGATGGTGAGAATGCAGCTCATCTGAATGGTGCTGATGGTGATGAAGGTGATGAAGTGGATGGGGTTCATTTGGGGATAGCCCATAAGGTGGATGTGCAGAGGGATTTGTGTTCATTGTGTGACCTGTACCTGATTGGTAATGAGGCTCACCTTTCACACCTGTCGGCGACTGCTGATGGCTAAGGGGAGGTATGTTGGAACTGGAGGAGAGTGAATGAGAATATGGAGAGGTGTTTGAGGATGAGGGGTGAGATGTGTTTGTATCTGGGACATAGAACAAAGGGGAGTAACCAGCTTGTGGTTGTGGGGGAGGCGGCTGATGACTATGGAGAACGCCACCGTGTGACTGCTGCTGTTCCCCATGAGCTCCACCAGGTGGAGCCAGCTGCAGCAAGGCATTTGTAGCAGCCTCACTCTCAGATACAGAGCCACTTACATTGTTACTGGCACCAGAGCCACTAGCATCACCTTGTGAATTTGATTGGCCTGTGCGTGACAGACCATGCTGGGAGAGCCTGTGCCTTGTGAGACTGTTGGAATAGGCAAAAGCCTTTCCACACACTTCACAAGAAAAAAGCTTCTCTCCCCCAGTCTCATGGACTGTCTGATGATGCGCAGTTAGGTGAAAATGGTGACGGAAGGACTTCCAACATATCGCACATGTATACAGTCTAGGAGGAGGCTGACTGCCTGACCCTTGTGGCTTAACATCTTGTGAATATGAATAATAGGAAGAGCTCCCTTGACCCCTATCTTGACCCATACCCCCAGAACTAGTCGTGTAATTGTTAAGGTTCTCTCCACCAGGAGTTGTGGGAACTTCTTCCATCTCCCCTTTTTGGTGCAGCTTAGCGTGCCTTTTAAGGCTCTGTGAGTAGCCAAATTCTTTACCACAAAGACCACATTTGTAATTCTTCTCCCCAGAGTGAACTGTCTGATGCTTAGAAAGATGAAAAGCTTCTCTGAAATATTTACCACAGACTGTACAGTGATGTGGCTTCTCACCGGTATGTATGCGATCATGCCTACGTAGCGTCTCACGCCTAGCAAACCCTCGACCACAAACACTGCACAGATATGGGCGCTCGTTTCCATTAATTCCCCTGTGGGATGGCTGCCTTCTCTTGACAACCTCTCCGCCAGGCCCAGGCTCTTTCTTCTTACGCGGCTTCCGTGGACGCTTGGGCTTGGCACCTGGGTTCTGCTGATTTGGGCCCATACCACCCATGTTTCCCTGGTTCCCACCTCCCCTATACGACTTATCTATCCCCGAGGTGGATGACGGACCACCTCCCAGGGGGCCCAAACCAAGGCCACCAAGTAGCCCTCCAATTATGTCTCTACGGTCATCACCTCGATTACCACTACTATTCATATCACTGCTCATACAATTGGCAGCAGCAGCAGTGATGGCAGATATAGCATTATTAACTGAACTTGTAACATCATCTTCAGAGTCATCCAAAAGGGAGGACAGAGGGAGGTGTGGCTGCTGGTGGTGATGCTGCTGTTGGCTTTGGGGGTGTGGATGCAGAGTTGGGGCTAGGGGAGCCTTCCTCAGCGCTGGCCCACTCATCCCACTGCCACAGGAAGAAGGCCCAGAATATGGATGAGAACGCTGATCTTTGTAGTCATCACTGTATCCATCACTCCTGTAAGACCCTGCAAAAAAGTTGACACATACTGAATAAGCATGTTATATTACAGCATTTATGTCTATTTGTACACAAGAAAAAAAATTAAAAAGACAAGCCATTTATCTTTTGACTTTTTCCAATTTTCCAAGGCTTCACCTCTCTGGCATACTGCAGCAATTACCTACGCCACTGATACCCATCCCTCCATCACTGGCTGTGCCACTCTTACTGCTTTTGCCGGGTATGACGCTGCCTCCAGGGCTCCGGGGTCTAGCAGGCCTTCCTGGCTTTCCGCACGTGCCAGAGGCGGCGTGGTTCAACAGAGAGGTGCTCTCTCGGAAGCAGCGTCCGCACGCAGGGCAACGGAACGGCTTCTCCTCATGGATCTTCTCGTGGCGTGTCAAGGACTCTCGGCGGTTGAAAGCCCGACTGCATATTGAGCAGGCAAACGGCTTCGCTCCTGAATGAATTACACCATGCTGAATAAGATGCCCCTTTTTCTTGAATCCTTTCCCACACTCTGAGCAGTGGAAAGTCTTGTCTGGACTTGGACAGGAGGATGAAGCAGCAGCAGCAGCAGCAGCAGCAGCAGCAGCAGCAGCAGCAGCAGAACTCGATGGCTGGGTTGAATGGGGAACACTTCGTTCACCAGGGTGCTGTACAGGGTTTGGATTATTTTTTCTGTTGGCGGCCGATCCAGCTGTGGTCAATTCATGGCAGCGTAGATGTCTTCGTAGACTGGACAGATGTGTAAATGTTTTGCCACATTCACCACAATGGTAGAGGGGCTCTGCTTCAGGCTGGGGAGGAGGTCCCATAGACCCCAGACTATCAGGCTTGGAGAGGTGTGAGCCATTTGTCACCAACACGGACGCTGATGATGATGAGGGGGCAGCAGAGGAGGATGAAGAAACCACAGATGATGAAGGGAGGAGAGAGGGGGGCTGTCCACCATGACTTGACATCCCAAGCCCTCCTCCCCCACCCACGAGGCCTGAAGATGAGCTCTGGCTGAGGCCTCCAGAGCTGGTGCTGCTGGAGTTGGGATTTGAACCACTATGGCTGTTGCTGCTGCTGTTGTTGTTGCCGCTATCAGATTTCCTTTGTGGCATGTATCCCGCCATAGCTTTCTTTCTCCTACTTCCACTACTTCCACTTCCTCCTCCACTATCTCCTTTCCCATCATCCTTGGAGAGAGACAGATGAAGAGGCAATGGAAGTGGAAGACCAGCTTCTTGTTGCATCAGAGAAGCCAGCTGGTTTGAGGACAAGACTGGAATACCTTGGAAATCAAAACTACCTAGTGATGAAGGTTGGGAGCTGGAGTGAAGAGGGTGGTGGGGGTGGGAGTGAGGGTGTGACAGAGTGTGAGGGGGCAACTGTTGCTGCTGGGGTGGCTGCTGCTGTGGTGGGGGGTTGGAGTGAGCATGTGAGGAATGAAGAGCAGGAGGGGGGGCAAGGCCAGAACCTGAATCGCTAGGGAGACCAAGGTGGTTATGACTGCCCTGTTGGACCAAAAACTGCTCCAAACTGGCATTTGCTGGAACACCAGAGAGGAAGTATTGGTTGGCTGCCAGCATGCAGCTGAACTGCTGATGGAGGCTGCGGGCATCAGACTGGGCTCCAACCAGCTGGTGGCCTAGTGATGTTACTGCGCTGCTGCTGGGGGGGTTGTTGGTCGCTACTGAACTTGATGGTGATGGAGAAGAAGAAGATGGCCCCGGTGAAGCTTGGGGAACAGAGAGTCCTGGATGCAATGGAGGAGGGGGTGGTGGTGCAGAGGACACCAAACCTCCAAGTCCTCCGACACTTCCACTACTGCTACTGCCTCCTGCAAAGTGTTCAAACCGACCCACTCCAGGGTGCAACTGCTCCTGAGCAAGAGCTGCATCACTTGGGTGAAATGAACGCAAAAACTGAGGGTATCCACTGCTGCTACTTCCAGACATTTTGCTTGACTTGCGAGAACTTTGAGAAGATGAAGACAAAGATTGTTGTTGCAAAGGCGGGGGGGGTGCGCTCATTTTGGCAAAAATCGACGTGGAATCGGAGAACGCGTTGCTCCGGGATCCCTGAAGGGGTCCCAGACCAAGTCCAGACAGAAGAGATCCAGATGATTCTGCCTGCTGCTGCTGCTGCTGTTGTAACTGGTGTTGATGAAGTTGAACTTGCTGTTGATGCTGCAGCTGGCGTTCTAATCCAAGACCTTTGAACTGATGAGCCTGGTGTCCACTCAGCATCTCTATGATGTCCAAGTTGTATTTTCCAAACTGGAACATCTCCCACTCACTGGGACATGGAGGTGCAAAAGGCACACCACCAGCTCCAGGAGTGGCGTGACTAGGATTCCACTCTCAAGAGTATTTACAACTGTAGTAATCTCACTTGAAGAAAATGCTGCTTCGTGAAATGTTTCTGGCCCAAATATTAGCTTGGATTTGGCTGTCAAAAGCCTCTGATTTGTATGCTTCTGTGAAATCTTCAGCTCAAATGGCAACTTTTCTCTGGTGACCTACTCTCTATTTCATAGAGGCAGGTACAGCCGGTGCAAGAGCAGATATCTGCTTTATGTTTCTTGTGTCATGAGACATTTCCCCCAGTTTAAACATAATCTGTTTTTGGACTATTATAAAAAGTCTTTTTTTAAGTGCTTCAGAAGTGTCACATCACAATCTAAGATGGTAATGTTTAGTCAAAGTGTTTATGTGGTAAGGTATTACAGCTTTGCTGTACACGTCTGCTTTGTCCATGCGTGGAAATTGCACAGTGTCTGTTTTCTCTTAGGAGTTTTTTTGCATGCCACTGAGTGTATCATATATTAATGTGCCAAGGTCCTTCTTTAAGTGCCCAGATGCACAATTTTGAATATTTTTTGCAAATCACCTTCTTAGAAAGACCTCCAATTTTGCAACACATTTCTTATTGAATTATTTGGAATCCAGCACTATTTGCTTTTATAATGTATTGTGGTGACTTTTGTAGACTAGAATCTGTCAGGATATGATGTCAGTTTAAATGATTCTCATTTCTATTGCATGTTCCCTAATTCCCCAAAGGCTGTGGATTTCCACACTTTCCCCCTCTCGTTTTTCCTCACTTCTTGAAACGAACAATCTGTGACAAAAAAGAGATAAAAGCAGAAAATTAAATACAAGACAATATATATTTTTTTTTAATCCTAATTTTGTAGTGAGCTACATAATATACAGGACACAAAACACAAAAAAAATGGGAAAAAGGTGTGTTAACTGCATTTATTTGTTCATGAGTTAAAACCTGTTCTGTAATAGCATACTACAGCAATTAGAATTATTAAATAAATAGAGAAAAATTAAATGAAACCCAATTTGTCCGTTTGACATAGCATTAATTATATAGTTACACAGTTACAAATGATATAGTTACATATGCAAAAAACTAATGTATAAACACAATTTACATTTTGTATAAATTCTGACAAACCCAAAAATGTAAACAAAATGTAAATTCCTCATGAAATTTGCTGTAGTTTTGGTTATTTCGATGACTAATAATAAATAAATAAACAACTCACCTTCGATATAGCAAAAAGGAAGTCGATTCGCAGCTTGGAACGTGAGAGAGTCAACCAAGAGGGGGAGAGAGGGATTTCGAATAATTATTACATCTTCTGAATGCCTCGTTCAATCATGCAGTTGGCAAATTCTGTGGAGAACAGTGGCGTCAGCTGTTGATTACAGTAAATCTTACGCCACACAACAATGCAATCTTGCACCATCTAGTAAAGTCACAACGCGTACATAGACAACTTGTCAATGTTTGTGCAAAATGCAACCAAGTAGCATGCAAAACAGCTGGCTGACAATATGGTTTGTTTGTAATACTTGCTAACCGCACTGTCTATAGGCTAACCTCAATAAAATGCATCACTGGCCGTGCACTCCTATAGATCCGCATTACGTTTGCAAAAATATTGCATAATTTTATGATATCTATAATATTTATACATAGATCGCATTCAACAACGTGCCATTTTACCTGTGTGTCCAATTTTGAGCCAGGGCGAGATGAACGAGGCCTGTTGTGCTCCCCCCTCACCCACTCGCTCATCTGCCATTCTCTGCGTGCTGTTTTCGTATCAGCGAGCTAGCCCGTTAGCCAGTTAGCTGGTTAGCAGGAGACCATTTTCAATGATGTTGCGCTGCATTGAAAAGAGGCACCCAGTCGTTAATCTTCACCAGGACCTCTCGATGCATATGATTACTAGGCTATTTTGACGTAGCTAGCGGTTTCCATTTCGACCGATGAATTGTTGCATTTTTGTCGGCCAAATTGTTTTGGACGGTCTATGTTAATTTTTGGTAAGGGGTGAATGACGTGTGCTCACTTAACATTGGCCGTTTCCGGCCTTTTGGGTACTTCCGGCTAGCGTTGCACAGTCTTATTTGTCCATGGACAAAAATGTATGTGCGCAAGTGCCTCTGGCAAATTTGGGAATTAACACATTCGACAGAAAATCGCTGCAATTAGAAGTGCTTTTTCATTGCTTTGACACGCATCTAATTACACACACTGCTGGCCCATCGGACATCTGTCATCTCTGCATGCACTGGCTAGTGCTAACACCGAAGTGCGACAATACATAAGCTAGCCAGTTGACTGCGGCTCCTGTGCATAAAGCTACGGCAGCACTGTATTGTTACATTTCGTAAACTATCCGTGGTCGAATTCGAAATTACAATGTTACCTGTGTTAGCGAAAGCATGATCTCTGTTGCATGAGATCTGAAAACGCCGAAGCCATTTTATTACATTCTGTCAGCTTACACCAGCCTTATGTCCGTTAAGATGGCCGCCCCGAGTTTTTTTCTACCACATCTAAAATTATAGCCTATTAAAGCAGCCAGTTTAGATTTTGACAAAAATCTCCTTTGTGACAAATGTTATTATTTTTAATGGCACCCATTTGATTTTTGCTAAAGAAAGAAAAAAAGAAACATTTCATTTCGCCGCATTTTATTTCTACAAATAATAATACATCTTCTTCACACTGATAAGCAAAAAAGGGTAAGGATAATTCATAAGAACATATGGCAAGTTATTCTCGTAGAGCCAGGGCTGAAATTTCTTTAATTGCACAAAAGGCTATAGCCTACTAACTTTCATCACATTTTAATTCTAAATAATTGTGATTTTTAATCAGACTATTTAGGCTACTACATCGTTTATCTATGCATTAAAATATAAATTTACCAAGTCTTTGTTTTAAAGTCACAAATAGCCAAATGGCCCTTAGACTAGTTTTTGTCTCAATAATACAAAAATGCAATGGCCTTCGTTGGGCACATCATTCCCTAACTGTTTTTTTCCTCAAATAAAGTTAAACTGTATGGCTTATGGATACAAGACAGAGCAGACATTGCTACAAACCCTTTTACGTTTGAAAGAAAATGCTTATCGTGTTTTAGCTGTCTTTTCTAGTCCCTGAAAGTAACATTCAAATACTTAAAATTCTATCTATAATGAGACATTCAGTACACACACACAGACACACACACACACACACACACACACATACATACACACACACACACACACACACACACACACACACACACACACACACACACACACACACACACACACAACATAAGCACATACTGTGACCATAGCAATAGAACAAATGTGTCCTCTGTAATACTATGGCAGTGCCGTGATACTTAATCCCACTGTGATATTTCCACACTGGGGTTTGACATCAGCAAGCCTTTAAACATTTTTTAAGTGACATCATATTGGGCATTTTTCAACGCATTCGATGTAATAAAAATTGCAAATACAACAGGCTATAAATGAACATCTCCCTTGTGCTTCCACTTTCTACAATGAATTATTTTAACATTCATGAGAAAGGTAGATATTTTTTAAAAATACAATAACACTGCACAGAAGAAAATAAACATCACAATCAATAAATATATAATACTCCATAATCATAACAGTAATACTACTACCAGTAATTATATAGTAATAACTGTCATAATAATGACAATGACAAACACTTACATATTATAGTGTGTAGGAAGATTGTCTGAAAGATTCATTTACAGTCCATCATCATTCATGTGCTAAATGGAATACTGAAATCTTGCAGTTGAGTAGCACTGTCAACAGTTTTCTTAGTTCATTTGTTTGTCTACTATTCTGTTTCTCTGGTTTTCCATTATAGATACTATAAGTACTCCGGCTTAGCACAAGCCCCTCTTTATGAAAACATATCCATATGAACACTGTACCTTCATAAAATGTTCTCCTGCCAAGTAATTTCTCTCTGTGTAGTAGATATGTTTCTGCTCTACAAAGAGAAATAGCCTACATGTCTTACCATCTTACTGTTGTTTTCAGTACCTGAACTATCATAATAATAATAATCACAAAATTATAAGGAAGGTAGAGCACATACCACAAACACATGTAGAATAGCCCTTATGTTTATAAGCATTATTACTGAAAGTCATGGAATATGATACTTCATTCCTACATAATGACTGAAGTATGTAGCCTACATCTAGAAAAACAACTGATTTGTACCTATAGATGACTAATATGGTTTTCACCTTATCAAATCATGATTATGACCAACATATATAGGGGTGAAAGAAACCTGATTCTATATCACTAGAGGCAACAGTTTCTTGGAGCAACAGATTATCTTCTCAAAGTGACAGTGCCTTTCACAAGAGTTGCTCATGGCTATATCAGTTGAGTCACACTCAGGTCCTAGAATTCCTATGTAACCTGCATTACCATTCAAGACTCAATTCTAAGAAAGTTCAGATTAATTTAGTAAACTTTCTGCAGTCTTTACCCTGAATTCTTTTCTGACTGACGTAGAAGTACAGGAACTCTACTGTGCTTTTTATGTGAAATACTCACTATGCAGCTGAATTTGGTCAAAATGAAAGTTGGTGCACACACAGGATTTCCAGGACAATATGTAGATGTCCTTAGATATTAGAAATGAATTTCAATTGTGCAGCACTTTCTTGTCAAATCCCTGCAGACATACAAGGTCTTAGTGTTGGTGTGGCCATCATCATCTCAGCACCACACAGTATTTACGAGTTCATATTCACCACAAGACAGCGATGATTGTCAGACACTTTTTCTTGGTTGTTTATATCAGCTCAGTCATGTCCTAGAATGGCTTTGATTTAGTGATAAACACATCCAGTCTGTTCATTCACGTTGAATGGTCTGAATAATGGTAGAAAAAAGGCGACGGGCATGCCACTGTTCCACTGGCACAGAGGGTTGTAGAGGATGTACAGCCACTTGCACCATCAAAACCACAAAATAGAAACATCTAATATTCCCCATTAAGTTGTCAAAATGAAAAACAATCTACAAAGAACTTGTCACTACAATTAACATTCATGGCAAAGGATCAAGCAGGCATCAATCTCGTAAGTGAGTCATTCAAACTGTCCAGACTTCAAAAGTGTATATCAGCATTACAAGTATGTTTAGTCTTCAGCCAGGAACAGTCATCAGTTCTGTTACTGAAGAGAAAGCGAGTGAAATCTGCAACTGTCCGATCATTATAGGGAAGAAACATCATTCTTGTTATATGGCAGTGTTAGATTTCACAAATTATAAAAAGGTAATTTCATTGATGTAACGTTACAATGTTGGTGTCTATAATCAACAATGGTCCTCCTTAAATGTCTTTGTCTCATAGCAGCTACACCATCCAAAAATAGGCTATTCCCTTTGGTCCTACAGGATTCTGTAACACAAATAGTCCATGTCCAATCACAGTTTCCATGTCACCTTCTTTCACTCAGACTTTCATTTCTGTTATGTCTTTCTCCCACCTTTATGGCTCAAAGGATTTACTTTAAACATCAAAGCAATAAACTGTAACAAATGTTATATATTTTTTAAAATACCTATTAAAACTTAATGTCATCCTATACTTTGTGCTGTCTCCAATAGATTTACTTCTCTGATTCAATGGATCATGAGACACAGGTATATAGAGCAAGCTAACTCAAGTGTGACTATCAAACAAATATGCACTGGTATAAGTATAAAGTTTTTTTTCTATATTCCTCAGACATTACCATGGAAATCTAAATGCAACATGACCACTTTGAGGTCCACTTGTAACTATATTTACACTTTTACTAATCTTCTCCCTTGATAAACTCCTTCCATTTCTCCTCTCTAGATTTTCCTGTATCAATCTTTTACTTTTTACACTGTCACTTCATTCTTACTTCCAGTTCTCACTCCCTGAGTTCCTGACCCAGCTACCCCACCCCCACTCCCTCCCCCTCCAGGGATGAAGTGTAACTGCTCTATAGTATTCTGTCGTTTGGCAGCGAACGCTAACCTTCTGGCACTGTGTCCCCCTAATGTCCCTGTTCCCATCACCACTCCTGTGCCTGGCATGTCCCCCCACCCTACCCCTGCTCCTCCGCTCCCCCCCATGTGCCCTGACATGGCGGGCGGAGGCCGCTCCTGCTCCCTCCCCGAGGTCGGGTGGGAGTTCATCTTGATCATGTGGTGCCGGTCGAGAGAGGGCGTTGCGCACACATTTTGCTGCGACTGGGCCTTCTGGCGGGGCAGGGTGGGCACCCCGGTTCCTCCTCCATAGTCAGACACTCCCATGCCTCCACCACCGCCTCCTCCATAGTCAGGCCCCGGCATGCCACCACCGCCACCGTAATCATGCCCAGCCATGCCCATCCCTCCCCCGTACTCACTCACCCCCATCCCTCCTGCCCCCATGCTTTCCTCCAGGTGGTCAGGTGACATCAGGAGCCTGTCGTTGGACTTTCTCAAGGTGTTGTATTGAGTATTGGAGTTTTTTGCTGAAGCAGCAGCAGCAGCCATGGCTTTGTAGTACTGGTGCTGCTGGTTCTTGGGGAGCCTGGACAGAGTGTTGCCGTCGGCCATCGCCAGGAGTTGATCGGTGGACTTCACCCGTCTAGGTGGCTTTGTTAGGGTCTCGTAGTTAGGGTTGTATTGATACTCAGCCCGTGGAGCCAGGGGAAGAGGGTAGGGGTTTGGGGTAGGTGTAGGAGCTGACTGAGGGTGCCTCCGAGGCCTGTTGGGCAGTGTGCCCCGACCCCCCAGGGTGTAATCACCTCCCCAGTGCAGGTGACTCTGCGACGAATGGAAAGTTGGAGTGGCATTGTTGGGCCGACGTTTGGTGGTGCAGTACCCCGAGTAGTCCTCCAGACCTTTCTCTGTGTTCCAGTGGGGATAGACGGGTAAAGAAGATTAGTTATGAAATGCATGAATTATGGAAATGATAAATTATGCAAAGAGGAACGAAGAGAGGGTTTTAAAAGGCTGTTCAACAGAGGTAGACGAAATAATTCAGGGAAAGGGAAAAACTTTCAGAGAGTGACATTCTTCCCTCATTCACTCACCCAAACGTTTGAGAGAGCTGTATCTGTTCATCTCTGGTTTCATGGCGGACTCATAAGATGGGGGAAGCTGGGCAAGGTTGTGCAGGGAATGGTGAAAGGAGGGCTGGGAGGTCATGGTGTTGTTGTGTTTGTTTGGCTTCAGGGTGCCTCCAGTGGCGATCTGCATGTTGTTCATGCGAGGTGCTCGCTCTGTGGGAGACAGCATGGGGCTTGATCATGATTTCCTTCCATCATGGAAAATAATTTAGGGAAGGAAAAGGTATAACACGTGTCCGGCTACTTTATTCTTTGGTTTCTGAAACATTTCATGAACGTCCTTTTTAGAGAGCAAACACACTGTAAACCTTCCTGTTGTATACCAAAATAACAAGGCGTGGGTGACCAGAACATCAGTGATAAAATATGGTTATGACTTCATGACTTCTTACATTTATTTAAAAATACATGTAAGAAAAATACAGAGAAAGGACAGAATGTCCAAGAAAATAGCTGAAATATTCTTAAGGACACAAACCTAAGGTAGGTTCTGTACTGCACTCAAGCCAAGGCAAGAGTGTATCAGTAGCAAAGAAGTTTACAAAGATAGAAACATATAAACAACAAAAACCTCATGAAGACAGACAAATTATTAGAGCTTTCAAAAAATAACATTTCTTTTAACCAGCACATACTGTGCTTCTAAGACACCGAATGCATGAAGCTAAAAACACAACATACAGTAACTTATAGCTTACCGATAGTGGCTGTATGTTTTGGACTGGATCCTGACGTATGGATGAAATTGTGCTGCAAGTTGCCCACTAAAAAGGGGGGGGAAGTCCATTAGTGTAGACACTGGAAGTGTATGTGCGCCTGTTCTTGTCATGCCCAGCACTTCTAACGTATTAAACCTTAATGTCTGTAAATGTGTGTTTGGACTTAGTCAGCAAGATCATCAGTAACAGTAGAAGAAAGTAGAGCACATTGTTCATGTGGGCCTCACAAAAGGTCATGTTGGTCAGCATGTTTCAGGGAGTGTTAAAATTTTTAAACAATCCCATTGTGCTACATTAACCAGGCCTCCTCTTTAAATAATGCACTCCTCACACTATTTGGCATCTACTTCTCCCCAAATGCCTTACTTGGCGCATATTTATTTTGCGCTCATTTCATATTTATACAGTTGGATTTGTAAAGCAGTTATTCAGGCTAAGTGACTTACATAAGGGGTCCGGTGGCATTAAGCCCAAGAAAGCCATTAGCCAAAACCTCAGTGTCACCTAATGATTTCTGTTTGCACAACCCTGCCCTAATTAATCTTCTTTTCTACTGTGCCTCCCAGTTTTCCAGTATGCACAGCTTTCCACAATATCTATCATGCTGACAATGGCTAATAGTCATCCTGATCAGCGTCTGGAGACGCTAGGGGCAAAGCCCAAATGTTGCATATCTGGAGCACAGACGTGTCTCCAGTGCAGAGCACCCTGAGGATGGCTCACTCTTGATTTGCTGCACACATTTAGCATGCAAGATGTTGTGAGTCATCAAACAATGTCAGTGCCACAGTAGCTCACAGAAGCTTAGATACATCAGCCCATACACTTATTCATTTATTCAGCTTATGTCCAAAACCGGAGGATTTTATATTGCTTAATCCATGTTCTGTTGTCTAATACAATCTGAATTTGTTGTGGTCATTTATATTTTAGTAATGGCATGCTGGTGTTTCACACCAAAACCATAAACACACTGATATTTTCTGTGTGAGGTGCATGTTTCATTACTTACATCTGTTATCTTTGCTCTGCAGGGTTGGATAGAGATTTTTTGGTGGGCGACCCAGGGTCCCTTCTCCTCCTCCGGAGCTGGCGATGGTCACACTGTTGTTCCTCTCTCCCTGTTCAACCGGGCTGGACTGGTGACGGAGCATGTCCACCAGTGCCCTGAGACATTGAAGAGTAAAAGTAAAAAATATGAATATTATTATTAGTTAAACATATATGCATATATATTAGTTAAACATATATGTACATATATATTAAACTGCCAAATATAGTAGGAAAGGCAGAAGAGAGACAATTTGTAATACCCAGAGACATGACATATCAAGTCTATGTGGACTTATTTTGTTCCCTAACTTTACTCAATCACCATTTACACATGATATGAACAGAGGTGGAGATCTTAGCTTTATAAAAACTCTGACATATATTACTTAACACAGGTGTTTCACCTGATGATTTATATGCTCATCAAGATCAGCTGGTACAAAAAATAGTTTCTGAAGCCAGGATCTCCACCTCTGAATGATAAATGCCTGTGCAGGTAGATTAGGGTTAAATCAACACATTCAATCATTTAGATGATTACGTTTGTTTTGCCAGGTGCTCTTACCTGGGCATATTGAGCTCATTGTTTCTGGGTTGTCGTGACGTTTTGTGGAAAGCCACCTTGATGGCCACTGCCACAGCTACAGTGAATGAGATGACTCCCCCTATCACGTAGACTGTGTTGTTGCCCTCCTGCTGCAAACGGATGGAGCCAGGGCCTGGGCCAGGGTCAGGGACTGTTGGCGGGGTGGTGGACACCTTGGCCCAGGATGGCGAATTGTAGTTGTTACACATGTCCTGGTTGAGTCGGCGGCTGAGGTCGTTACAGCAGAAGCGGTAGTGACACGTACCACAGCAGTAGATGAAATCGTCCTTTGTGCAGTTGAAGGTGAGGTCATACTGGCCCATGACGTCATAGTAGCCCCTGCACAGGTCTGCCTCCAGCGGGGGGCTCATCTGGGCTGCCCTGTGCCACTCGGTGGCGTTCAGCGGAGCCATGATCTGTGGCAGAGGTTTTGGTGGGGTCTCCAAACCTCTGAGTGAAGGTTTTCGCTTACTGTTTGGCATCAGCGGCTGGGCCTTTGACCGGCTGCTCAGGGTTGGCCATCCGAGGCCTGTTTGTCTGTTGCTGGTGGCGGGGCTGTCAGCAACCCCGCCCTGGGTTCGTTTGGATCTGGCTGAGTCGCTGTCATCCTCCTGAGAACGCTCAAGCCTGGGGGGGTCTGTGATGCTGGCTGCTGCTGTATTAAGTGGGGCAGCGATTAAGAGGAGCAGGGAGATGACACGCACTCTGAGCATGGAGGTGGGCACCATCTTTACATGACTAAGATGTCTATTTTCTGTACTTGAGTCAACACGGCACAATGTGGCATTCTCTCTTTTAAAACTGAGATGGCTCAAAATGGCATTTCAAATATTTAAGATCCCGGGCATAACACATTAGAAAACAGCAGTGGAAAAAACTAGGTGCAGGAAGCAGGGCAAAAAGAACAGATTGCTAACTGTAACACAGAAAAGCCTTTAAAAAGTGCCAAAGGCTGGAGGGCTGTTGTTACAATGACTGAAAGTCCGTGCATGTTCACTCCCATTGACATGACAAGAGAGATGTTTAAAAATTGTCCCACTTTAGTCTGGCTTTGGAAATCTCGTAGTCTGGATGTAATTGTGCAACCTGAGCTGTGTTATGCTAAATGGGCAGAGTAAAAATTCTCAAACACCAAAAGACAAAATGCTAGAATATTCTTTGAAGATAAACGAGATTGGTATCCTTTGCACTTACTGTGCTCCAGTATAAATTCTGACACTGTTCGGAATTAGGAAAAATGTAAACAACTTCTTTTGATCATTTCTCATAAAAAAACAGAGGCATGTCTTCATGTGGAAAGACCTGTATTCAACCCTTTTAATATGGCTGGCCAGTCTAGGCCTTCTCTCACATAAGGCTGGCTACCACCTGTCCTGAGGGCTTTGAAAACCAAACTAAATATTTCAGAGAACCACTCTAATTCTCATCCCTATGCAGACTTTAAGGGGAGTCATAAAATGAGAGAAAATTCAGTGGAGATACAAATGGTAGCTATGGTAATTTGTGTAAACTGTAGTCTTCAACAGATGTAAAAGGTTTTGGCACTTACAAAAACATGTTTTACCTCAGGACAAAGCACATTTGTAAACAGTTTTAAATTCTGATGCATGCTCATTTGATTGTTACTGTGTTCTTGCACTGTTTACATTCAACAATGGCACTTAGAAACTTAGTAAATTACTGTAACCCGTAGTTTTTTCCTATAAATTGTATGAAATCATAACTGACGACACATATGTATCCTTTTTTCTTTTGCTTAATCTCTTGAAACTTTATACTTCAAATTTAAGGTATGGAATTCAAAGGATACTGGTGGTTAATAAGATATAACATGCAACGTGTGCATTATACTAACAAATAGAGAAATCAATTGTGTAACTAACTGAGGATATTGCACATTATCTTGGAAAATACCTTAATAAACAATGTAGCCCACATCTTTCTCTTATAAATGACCACTATCAGTACGTTGTCTGTATGGTTCATACAGGAATTTGGCACTCTTGCTCCAACCTTACTAAAATACCCATGAGTCTATGGCTGTGAATTATAAAACATGAACTACTCTTTGCTCTGTGCTCTCTGTAAGGCAAGGGGGCATGGATGGATGAGTTTTTCCTCCACCCACCCTACACAAGAAGGCCCCAAAAAGGTTGACTGCAGTTGGTGTCTTGATTTATTTGTCTCCATAAAATTGTCCTTTTTCCTTTTTTTCCGATGGTAGTAGTTTTTCTCAAAACACTGTCAGCTCTACTCCTTTATCAAGGTTCTGTTTATTCCAGGAGTGATTCAATGATCATCTGAAATGAGAGAGAAATATTGTCTATATTAGGAAAAGACCTAGCACAATAGCCATTCTTCTCCACTGCAACAGAATTAAACACAACATGTACTGCAAGTTCTCAAAAAATAGCTATTTGTTGTTTGAAGTAAACATTGGGAAAACTATCCCTAAAACATTCCAATTCTCTGGTAATCACTTATAATTCACTGCATGTACATAACAGCTAAATACAGTAGACGTCTGTCCAATCCAGTTTGCACAGTCCTACACCCAGGAGATGTTCTTAGATGTTATATGTTGGACAGAACATGTGCTGGATTACCTTAACAAAACGTTTGTTATTCAACACCAGCCAGTGTTAAGATAACAAAAACAATTATCTGCACAATGGTATTGTTCTAAACCCAGATTGGTTTGGACCTGCTGACTTCAGTCAGAGAGGCAATTATTTCATCAAAACTTCATATGTACAAACCATTTCATGTCAAAGTCAGACCCAGTAGCTCAATCTTAATCTCCAGTTTAAAAAAGAACAACCCTGTGTTTGTTTCAGCATGCAGATATGAATACTGATTTCTTGACGTATATTTTCAATATTATGCTGAAAAGAGTTGAGGAAGGAAAGCCAATGAATGAATGTTTTAAACTGGCAGTTTATATGTAGTACTACTGTATCACAGAGACACAGAGAGAAAGAGAGGTGGGGAAGTGTGTGTGTGTGGGGGGGGGGAGACAGAAACAGAAACACAGAAAGAAAGAAAGAAAGAAAGAAAGAGAGGCTATGATAGTTCATGTCCGTATATGTGTCAGAGTATTGTGTTCGCATATGTAGGTATCCATGAGTGAGTGTGTGTGTGTGTGTGTGTGTGTGTGTGTGTGTGTGTGTGTGTGTGTATGTGTGTGTGTGTGCGTGCATGTTCTTGCTCCTGTGGGAAACTGTGAATCTGATTTGAGCATCTGTATGAGTGCAACTAAGAGGAGAGAGCATGAGGATGAAAATGAAGAGTAGAGAAAGACGGAGGAAGAGAGAGAGACAGAGGGAGAAGGAGAAGGAGAGAAGGAGATAAATGCAGGGTAGGGATTTAAATGAGAGCAAAGCAGCACAGGAACGAGCAGAGCCAGAGGTATGGATGCAAAGAGACTGCCTGCATGTGTGGGAGTGCAGCGAGTGGGTGGCAGAGAATGGAGCGCTTTCTGTGACACCACTTATCAGTACAGCACACAGACAATGCACAGCACACACAGCATCATACCAACACCACAGCACAGCATACACAGATCATACCAACACCACAGTCACAGTCAATGCACAGCATACATAGATCACACCAACACCACAGCACAACACACAGACAATGCACAGCATCATACCAACACTACAGTACAACACACAGACAATGCACAGCATATACAAATCATACCAACACCACAGCACACAGACAGACTATGCACAGCATCATGCCAATATTACAGTACAGCGCAACAAACAACAATGCAAAGTGTACTGAGGCATTTACACCACTACCAAGCTGTAACACACAAAAAAACAGTGCTGTATGGTCAATTACCTGTGCATGCTAACACAAAAATCAATCAAAATGCTGTAAATGTATACTTTATTCCTCAATGCAGCACAGACATGTTCCAAGCACAGAGGCTTTGATGACACAATTCCATATGGCCAACAATGATCTCACATTACAAACATCTCGCACACACATTATCATGGTTAACCCAATGGCAGTGGTAACAACAGCATACTATTCAGATAAAAATGCACAGCTACAGATATTGATATAGATAGGAAAATGTATCATGACTAGCTCAATAGCAGTGGTAATGTCAGCATTTGAAGCATTCAGATCCAACTGTACAGGTAGAGATACTGACTTTAGCATAGGCAGGACGTGGTACAAATACAAGCTAAAAACACATCCGGTGACCAACACACAGTGAAGGGCCATTAAAATGCCACCCGGCACCGATCAGACACAGACCACAGACACCATGACACATCAGAAGTGTACTTGTGCTGGAGTGTTACCACTGGTGATGCACAGCATATGCGCTAATTGACAAAGCATGAAGTCGGTGTGCTGCATAATATGTGATGGTGGCACAAACCCACGCAACACTCAGATTTTAGAGGTTAGACCTGGACAGGCAAACATATGTAGTTGCATTGGACACTGACCCTTACATGGTAACCACCACTTCCACTTTATTACATAAATACCTGTGAAGCACATGTAAGATGACAACATAAAATCCATTCAGTAATATTGCATCAGGCTAAATCCCTACATAATTAGTATGTTCATGTCATGTTATGTGTTAATTAGGAAGCAAATCATGTCTATTTCATTCCACAAACTGTCTTCCCTTTAGCTGCAACAGAGGAGTGTCAGTGGATCACATCACATCACACACTAGTCTTGGATTCTTCTAGGTTATCTCCTCTTTTCCCCCTCTTTCCCTTTCACTCTCTCTCTCTCTCGCACGCTCTCTCTCTCTCCTTAGTGTGATTTTGTGCGTGGGTTGAAGCAGCTAACTCTCTTAGAATAGCACTGCTGCAGAACTGACTGGTAGAAGAAGAAACAGCTATGGAGACTTAGAGAAAAAACTAGAAAAGCTTTTTGTGTACACATTCAGGCTAAACCATGTCACCGTCACAAAGTCCAACCAAACCTCTTCCAGCGTAGTCGATTCACTCTGTCTATATAACTATTACACAATAACCTGGGGCCTACATTCCATGACAACCAACAAACTGTATTTTTTGTCCAGGTACTTCTTGTGTAACAATGTGACAGACACAGGAAAATGAAACGTATTAATGGGAAAATAACATCTGCACACAGGCATAATAACAGTATTTTAATTGTCAATAAACCTATTTGTAAACATTTTTGTAGTTTTGGGAGCCTGAGACACAGGGTACCCAGTTCTATGGTATCATTGTAAGTGAAGTATACAGAATATTGAAGGACTACAGAGAGTTTTAGGACAAGGGCAAACGAGAAAGCTCCTTTGTCATTTATACTGCATAGTGAAACACAATGTCATAGAAGTACCAGTAAGTGTGACCAGCCAAAGTAATGCGGTTGTGCCAAGGGTGGGAGAGGAGGGCAGTAGACCATAATATGTAGGGCAGAATGAATAAGGATGAAAAGAGAGCGACTTAGGAAGGGGGGGGGGGGGGGGGGGGGGGTGAGGCTCATTACCAGATAGAAGAGATGCACTTTAATGTATGGTGTATATACATTGCCTGTGTCTGTTATTCCCATAGCCAATATTGAATACCATTGACATGGATGGTATAGAAGCCCTATACAACACCCATAGTCTATTACTCAACGCACAGTCAACAGATGTCACAGTGCCATTTTTCTTTACGTGTAGCAGATGTTGTACCCCACAGTGTCATAATTAAAATGAATCGAAATGAGAGACCACGTAGCCTATTTCTATGGTGTCTTCAAAGGGCTTTTTCAATTTCGAGTAGAAATAATTTCAGTGCACCACCAAAATTTCTATAATAGAAACACAATAGTATATTGCACTTTGCATCGGTATATTTAAGCTTTGCTCACCTATGTGGACTAAGGACTGTAGCCTATATGCGAGAGCGCGTCTGAACATGTCACGCAGAGACAACTGACTTCTGATTTGCATGTATCGTAATGTGTGAGTAGGTGTGCGAGTACAAATATGTGTGCATTGAATGACTACCCGTTGTGCTGTGTGAAAAGAGTGTTAGCGTATATACCGCAATGATAAGTGTTGTATTTAAGCGTTGATAAACTGACTTTTTACACAGCTCAAGCCTATGACGAGCACCACTACCCTTCGCCTTAGACGAGTTTCACATTAGTCATTGGAGATTTTGTATAGAATCAGTTGGTTGAACACTAAAAGTGTAGTTCATAAAGGCAAATAGCAGTTTCGCTGTTAACGATGTTAAGATGGAGAAAATGACAATTGATCTCTTACCTGTGTTCTGCTCGGTGTATCCTGTAGAACTAACAGGTTGGAGACAACTGCGTGAGCAATCATTCTCAAAATCATAGGTCGTCAAGGAATTATGACGGCTGATGATGGCTTGTCATCTGAAAAATAATTGTTGCGACCTTCTTCATTTCACTTTCACTCCTTTTTCTTAAAAAAAAAAAGTCAGTTAAAGCTTAATGATGCGTTTAAGCGATGTCACGAAGATTGCCTTTTTGGAAATTCACTCATGTCCTGTAGCCAGCACACTTATATGTTTTACGCGTTGTTACGCCGATTGATCAGCTATTTCACAATATCTTTTTGCAGCAACTCTTCATCTGCATCCTGTCACTGTCTACCGTTGTAGATGCGTTAGGTGAAGTAAATTACATAGCCTAGTTGTCTATTTCGCCATTTAACTAAAAAACAAAAAAGATCAATAAATGATCTTTATCGGTGTAAACACATGCGTCATCCAGAGCGCGAGTGCAAAAGCTTCTAGTTCAGTTTCAGTCAGTATGCTTCTCAAGATATGTTCTAACGCTGTCGTTTGACGTCGCTTATGGATGCGTTCTGTGGAAGAGGTGTCCAAACCCTATTGATAAGCAGCACTGGAATGCAAATATTTTCACTGATGTCCACTTAGCTCAAATAGTTGAAGCAGCCACTTGCCTCAGCCAAACCAGTGCAGATCTGTCTAACCCGTTGATTTCGTACGTTTCAAATGTTTCGTGTCTACTGCGACTTTCCCGTCTTTCCGCGCATACAGGCGGTCTGAAAGAAGAAAACGTACTACTGGTTGCTACAGCAACGGTGTCAGCCTGTTGGTGGCACTTCTAATGTGATGAAAGGGGATAGAATGGTTATATAGCCAACCAGACCTCACGCATTGGTTCATAATGAATATGGTTATATATTGTTAATATTGCGTATATTTAATGGTGGTCACTGCAACAATTTGTCAACTTCTCTTTAAGGTGGGACAACCCTTTATAAGACTCTAAAACCCAAACCAGCAAAGAAAGAGTGGCATGAAAAAATTGGTCTGTTGATGCACAAGGTGTAGACTATTTGGCAGTGAGTTATCAAAATACACCCTAAATAGGGTCCTATCTGGAGGACTCCATACCAGGAGGCTCATGATGGGCAACCTCCCACAAGCTTTCAGATTCAGCTTACTCCCCAGGTTGCTGTCAGCCACACAGGGTAATTAGGCACTGCACAGGAAGCTATTCCCATACAGGTGGGTGGGCAGCTAATGCAGACACAGGGGTAGCCTACTGAGAAACCATCCATCCGTTATAAACACCTGAAATTACAGGCTGTGTCTGCAACCTCACCAGAACCACTGATACGCAAGACCAAATGAGACAGTATCGTGGAGTCCTGAGCTTTGAGAACACATTATACGGTACATATTAAAAAGAATGAAACCCACTACAACACGTTTCCATACTTTTATGTTTTATTATTAATTTAAATAACTTATATGGACACAAAAATACCCCATCCAAGAAATTGCACATAAGTTCTAGCTTGCCAGAGCAGGTTTTCAAAGTTCAAAGTTAAATGCGGAAGAGGGTGTTTCCTTGGGAAATGTAGGCCCATCATTTAGAATTTGTGAAAACCTGCAGAGGACTGAGCCAGGATGGTGCAAAGAGGATGGGGAGATGATTTGCTGATGAAATTCCCAAGAGAGACAGACACTTTTTTCCAGGTATGACCATAGGGGAAAGAGATGAGACCAGGACATTCCATACAAAAAGGAGGGATATAAAAAACTGCCTTTTCTGATAAAGTACAAATTCTTTGACAACAGACCACCACAGGTAGGCTCTGTGGGATTTAAAAATGGCATGGTGGTCACTGCGAGCGTGACTAAACTGTGGCTAACCCCAAGCCCATTTGTTAAGAAAGGATACAAGAGTATGTCATTCTCCCCTTACTGCATGGTTAGTTCTACCTCTGTTCTTTGTCCCCCTGGTCTAAAATCTAGAGGAAAAAAAACAAACATTCCATAGATTTTGAAAAAAAAGAAAACAGAAACACACAAATAACATACATTGTTTTTTTCTTTAAAAAAGATCAAACACATTGTATATTTAATATACAGACCACATTTTAGTCCCCAATCTTCTACATCTTTCACCAAGCAAACACACAGAGCATAGAGGGACAAAGTACACTTCTGTTCAAAAAAAAAATAAAACGCACCATTTCCATTGATTACCAAAAACCATAACCTATATAAGCCTTTGAGACCAGTGCATCTGCATAATTCTGAAGACTCGAGTTCCATGCAGTTCATACAGTCTTGTATCCTCTCCAACGTTATGCCTGATTGAGTGGCAGATAGCGTTAGTAAAGCATTGATGAGAACATATATTTAACCCTTTGGGGGAGATCTGATGAGATGCTAGCAGGGCAGCATACAGCACAATCCTGCCTCATTGATGGAAACAGCTTAGCAATCTCCTGAAACCCATGCTCCTCCCAATCTCACCTCATTAGAGGGGATCAGGGGCCAGAACAAGGGGAACAGCAAGAGCTCAAAACAGACAAGCTATAAAAAAACTTCAGTAACGTAAGCGTCAGTACTAAACACTGTATCTCACACTGAGGTGGTTTTATTATGCTGTGCAGTGAGAGTAAGGGGCAAGAGAGAATCTGTGAACCTCACTTGACGACTGACAGAATCCTGAGAGTAGCAAAGACAGACAATGACATGACAATCCTAAAAGCTGATGTGGGGGTCAAAAACCCACTGCTTATTTAGCTTGGTTCAGGACAGGAATATTTGAGTGGGGGGTAGAAAGATGCAAGAAGAGTGGGTAAAGGTGGTCTGTTACACTTCAATATTTATGTACACACACAAAAACAGGCAAGACCTCGGCACTAGAGTCGCCTCAAGGCGCGCTTTTTATCGGTTTTCTTTTTCACCACCATGTTACTATTGCTGCTGCTACTACTACTACTACTGCTGCTGCTACCGCTACCACTAGTGGTACCATTGACCCCTGTGCCGGTAGCTGCTGGTGCGGCTGCGCCAACCACACGTTTGTTTGGGTCTCCGGCGTGCTTCTTGGGCTGTGGGCCGTCGGCGGGCTCCTGAGGGTTTCCCGACGTCCCCCCCGAGCCTCCCATGGCATGAATTTCTGTCAGGAGGCGGGCGCGGGAAGCGTACTCGGCATAGTCCTCTAAAAGCAGCCGTCCGGCCTCCTCGTTCAGTGCCGACTCAGGATTCGGGTGGATCAGAAGGCACTTAATGGTCTGACAGAAAGGAAAAAAAAAAGAGAAAGGGACATGGAAAAAATGGACTAGAATAAAATTTGCTGAACACCAGTCATTTACAAGAAAAAGGAGACCGAACTCCAAGACTGATGCTTGTGTGTTCTGTCAAAAAGTAAAAATTATAGGCTATACAAGATCTTAGGACAAAAGAACTAAAGTAGAACAGCTCCAGACTTAGTCCATCCTTGGTGTATTCGGTTAACATCAAAATAATAATAATAATAATAAAATAAAAACAATGCAACCATTTACAATATATTCATCATCTAAACACAGAGCAACTCGGTCACAAAATAGGACATTAAATGAATGCTTCAAGTGTGGGTGTGTTTCTAAGAAAAGGACAAGTGTGTGAAACTTACAAGCAATACATGTCTGAGGCCCAGCTCTGCCTTCCAGTCCCTCTTCAGCACATTGACACAGATTTCCCCCTTATGGCCAACATTCGGGTGAAAAATCTTGGTCAGAAAATAACCCTTTGGGGGTGCAGCTGGAAAATCCTTACCCAAGACCAAGCGCATCCTAAACACACCTCCAGCAAAGGGAGTTCCCTCTGCACAAGAAAAATACAAACACTTACACAGACTGCACATTTGTAAACAGCAGTAATATGACCATTTAAAATGTCTGAGGTTTACACATGGGACACAACTGCTCGGCAAAGTAACCATCTTAAGTAAGCAGCTCTTTACCTGGACCCTCGATGGCAGTATGTAGCTCTGTGATGTCTTCCTCACTGGGGTAGATCTTGATGCCTTCTGGAGGGTCAGCTGCCAGCGCCGACACCTCTTTGTAGACCAGTCTCAAGACTTGAGGGGGCAGGTTCTCCACATTTGAATTCTGAACAGTGAAGCACATCGTTTATTCTAGTGATTTATCTGCGCTATTCCCTAATCACATGCGAGATATGAACTACCACCAATCTAAGGAAAAGTACAAATTTATTCAAGCGGGGTTAATATGTGAATATTGCTCGATATAAAATGTACATGTGAAAAATGTGTAATGTTAATTACTACTAGGGTTGCCAACTTTCGAGGTTCACGTAGCGCAAAAAATAAGTAAGGTGAACCAAAACGTTTCAAGCCAAATGCTTGAAAGTAGGCAACCCATCACATAGTGAGCAACCTAGCCTGGTAACGGTAACAGATGATTTTCCTTCCTGCTAGAAATCTGGCTAGAGTAGCTTAGCCATTTCCTCCCGTGTAGCCAAAGAGAGTAAAGCAGAAACTGCTGTTCTTCAAACACGACACAATGGTTCACTTTTAAGAAACTGGTGGCCAAATAATGCAGTAAATGTCTAAAATATATTAATCATGTAACCCGGTTTAAAATTACAATGCTCCTTAGCGATACATTTATTTGACAGCATTAGCTAACCATCGAACCAAGCAATATCGCCTTCGCAAAAAGCCTTGTAGCCAGCTAACGGTAACCGACATATGCCATAACTCTGGTAAACTGGCTACAAGCTAGCATGTTAGAACTAGCTAATTAGAAAGACTTTGTCGGCTAATTCAGCTAGCCATCACTAGCTATGATGTGTAGAGGTAACGTTAGCAAGCATTGGTAGACAACTTAAGTTTTCCAACACAGTTAACATTTGTGTATACAAACGGCATGCACTTACCATGGCTTGGTTTTCTTGAGGTAAAGCAAGTATGTCACAGAAGGACGACTTGACAGCTGATTCTTGGACTGACTTTTCGTTAACGTCACTAAGACTAGCTGCAACTGTCAACAGTAGGGCTGCTAGCTAACTAAGGGGACGTCCTAGATTATCCTAGTTTGCTAGCAGATAACTAGCTTCTTTTTCGATACGTTCTGGTTGTAGCTTTACCAACAGTTTAGTTGCCGCAAGGTTTTTGTGCACAGAACTGCTTGAAAAGGTAAGACAACCAAAATGATTGTGAACACCGAATTCCCCTTAACTAACGTTATGCTAATAATGTCAATCAGTTTATGTTAAAAAGACAGCAATAACGTTAGCTGTCGCTAGCCTGCTAGACAAATTTGCTAGTCCCCTTAGCCGAGTCGGTTTGCTATATTCGAGTGATTATAAAATCAAATATTTCAGTTAATGCATAAGACTAAACCAAAATGCAAAATCATTAACTATAGCTACTTCGACCAATTAAGATGTAACTTCTTAAGGTAGCCAGTCACCCTGTGGCTATAGCTCTTAGCTAGCAGCTAAGCTATTTATCTTTGACACAGGAACAAAAATACATTTATCCAAGTGAAAATCGCTGTCTTGTCCAATCGGCGTGTAGATCGTGATACGGACGGCCTACCACATAATCCGTCTAACCAATTGTTCGTCGAGAACTAGCCATCGTCACAACATTTTCGGGCTTCAGCAGCCAGCCAGTTTTGAGAATGGGCTCGATAGTGTAAAACCATAGGTCCGTTTAAAAAACTCACACCTTCCCAAGTAAGCCGACAACCAATTAAAAAACAATGGGGTGTGGGCGTTTAACTGGTTAATATTTGGCAATAAAATAAAATAAATACTGAAAATCAGCAGGATCGAAAAGTGTTGCAGTGATCTAGTTTACTGATCTAGTAAAATCACTATGTGGCCTTAAGATACATACTTAATGGATCCAAACCGCTTGCACGAGAGTCAGGATCACCACAATGACCACGTTAAATAAAAAAATACTTTTCTTAAGTTCTTGAGCAAAATATTATGAAACCAAAGCAGTTACCATTGCACTTTGCAATTTATTTAAATCATGGTGGATACTACTTTTTCTCACGTTACAAGTTATCACACTTTCTCATTTTCTGTGTTGACACTAGAGAGCGTCAGAAGACAATGCATGGCGATAAACTGCATGTACTCTTTTGATAGGATATATGGCTATATACTATATGACATAGCTTCATTTAAATCTTACGACCAAAAAGAGAAAATCAGTAAGAAGCAGAAAGAAAATCCTACATTGTACCATTTTGGTATCAGAAATATTTTTCTCAACAATGTCTGTTATTCTTCTATTTGCATACAAAATGTGATTTTTTGGCTTAGATTTGTAAGAAAAAATGATTGGGAAAAACCTAGCAAGTCGAAGTCCATCGCACTGCTTCATGATTGGTGTAAGCCGCGAGCGCATTATTCATTGACTGGCTGTAAACGACAACGAAGAGATAAGCAACTCTGTAGCTTTTTGGGGCGTCACCGTCATGCAACAACAACAAGGCGACTTCCGGTTAGTCGCTTTTATGGGATGGACTGGGAGCATCATCCATAACAAGACAAGTTTGCGTAAATTAGACACGGGGTATGGTTAGGGTGCGTTTTAAATATTAAATGAGTAATGACAATTCTCAAGAGTTAGGCGAATGGTGAAAGTAGTTTATGTATTCAAATTTACCGCTTTAAGAGAACTGCACTATAGGCTGTAAGGTAGGCAATTCGTTCAGTCCTGACATGCAGCAAGCTAGCTAACGTTAGCCACTATTTGATGTGTCGGGCCCAGTGTCATCCTATTCTATTTCATAGTTATACATAGTACTGCAAGTCCAAGATTATCGTAAACGGTACTGTTTTCTCGGCGCGTTTAAAGTGGTGAGGGGACGTTATTCTTGCGAGATTTTGGATATCTGAACATTTCATTTATTTTATTCCATTTTATTTTATTTATTGTATCTGTATCTCAGGGTACCCTAAGTTACTACACAGATAACTTAATTTAGTAAATCAAATGCAGGTTATTTTACAGTGTTCTCGTGGTAGACCATTATAATCTAGAAAGAGTATGAGTGCAGGAGAAGTTTTTCATGAGAAGCAGAGACTGGAGTTGTGTGCCATCCATGCTCTCAACAACGTGCTTCAAGACCGAGTATTCACCAAGGAGACGGCCGACGACATCTGCAAGCGGTGAGGTCAATAGACAGGTGTTTTGTGCAGTTAGGAGCGACTGCGTTCAAACAGTAACTTTCTTCAGAAACGATTGAAAGTCTGTAAAGCAAGAGTTTTGTTGTAGCTATTACTGTGTACTTGCCAGAGTAGAATATGTCAACAACATGAAGCCTAACAACATGCACGCTTGAAAATGTGTATCTGTCTTTTCATTCAGCCTAGCCCCCCAATGTGTCGTAAATCCTCACCGGTCGATGCTGGGCACAGGGAACTACGATGTTAACGTCATTATGGCAGCGCTGCAGAGTCGCGGCCTGGCCGCAGTATGGTGGGACAAACGAAGGTCCAGTCTCTGAAATATTGAAATTTGAAACCACTACTCAGTCATCGTTGCTTATGTTTAAATAACACGAAATTTGTCACTGTCTTGTGTACACATAGCTCACTAGAGCACTCTGCTTTTTAGGCTACATTTAACACAGTATGCTGTTTTCCAACCATCATCTTCATGTCCAACGCTGTCCTGTGCTTGAACCCCCTCTGACAGTTTCCCATCTTTTTTCCCCAGGTCTGTGCAGAGCCTGCATTTGGACAAAGTTCAGGGCTTTATTCTCAATGTACCCTCCCGAGTGTCATTAGGAATAGTATCCCTTCCTCTCAGACGGCGACACTGGCTTGCTGTCCGACAAGTTGGAGGCAACTACTACAACTTGGACTCTAAGTTAAAGGGTCCCACATGTATTGGAGGAGAAGCAGAACTTCGGTAAGTAACAAAGAGTTGTAACCTGATTTCCACCGTACAGTTGGTAAGAAATTGCACTGTTTTCATTTCATCTAGGTCACGTACAACTGCTGATGCAGTCAGCAGTGACTTGAAATGAGGCTAGCATTGGAGTTGGAGAGATAGAAGTTCCCTTGATCACATTTGGTGTGTTACACTGTTTTATTCATCACTTCATTAAGTACCACAACACAATATGAAATATATTCTCTTTTTGTGAAGTGTAAAGAACAGGAAACATGAGCTATATGGATGATCACCGGTTCAATTAAGCTACTTCTCCTCGCAATAATAGTATTTCCATGATTAATAATCAGAGTGGAAATGTCAGGAAGCCTATGATGGATGACATATTTACTAGTGATTTCTGCATTGTGGCATGGTGACCTGGCGATGATTGATGATTGCATCTGTTGTTTATCCAAGCTTTGTCTGTTATTGTGTGAGTCATTATGTGTGAGTTTGTCACATGATGTTTCGTGAACAATGGCTGTTTGTCAGGAAGTCCTCATTTGCTATTTTCAATCTATTACTGACCCCAGAAGCCCCCACAGCCACTCTGGTCATGTTTTCTTTCTGCCCTCCATCATTTTCATTTCTCTATCTAATCACAACCTCTCATAGCTTTACCACTTCCTAGAGCCATGAGGGGGACTGTGTATGCAGAGGTGGTACAAATTAAATAGGGGTGGGGTATGGGGGGAGGGGCTCTCTATTTATACCTATTTTTGTGTGTGTGCAAATTTGTGTTTGTGTAAATGTGATTTAAATTTTTCGTGTATTCACATTCCTGGAGTCACATTCCTCAAGTACAATTAAGTTAATTGTAAATATTATCCTATCTTTCACCCTCCCCAGTACTTTTCTTGCCGAGCAGCTCTCTCAGGACGTCACAGAGATGCTCCTTGTCGTCCAAAGGGAGGTGGAGGAAGATGGAACTTGGCTGAACGCAGAGGACTCAAGAAATTGAAGCCTCAGGATAGGACACTTCCTCACAAGACAACAAGCCCCAGAGTCAAAGAACAAGAACTTTTTGACAGTATGGGAGGCTCTCTTCCAAAAAGGCACTACAAAGTCTGGAGACTCAATGGATCACAGACACATATACACATAAAATGCCCTCAACAAAGACTGTTACCATGAAGGACTTAATTGTGTGAATGGTCACACACTGAGTGGCTGAGTGAATATCACTTCAGGAGTTGCATTAATGTCTCTCTTTCTCTCTCTCTCTCTCTCTCTCTCTCAGTCTGCAGTCTCAGATTATCTCGCTCCCTCACTCTCTCCCTCTCTCTGCAGTCTTTAATTCTCTCTCTCTCTCTCTCTCAGTCTTTCTGCACTCTTTGATTCTCTCTTTCTCTCTCTCAGGTTGATAAGTACTTGATTCAGAAACATAAGAATCAATAAGTCTCCAATGTTCTCTTTTCATTCATCTATGCACTGCACTGCTTCAATAGACACGATGGAACTAGCTTGTGTTTACTCATCTATGCACAGAAGAGTTTCACAACAGCTGACTATCCAGCTGTCTGTATATTGTTATACATTTGTCTTATGTGGTGTCTGTCAAAACTATGCCTTCCATAATGACCCAGAGCTTCTCCAGAGATGTCTTTCAGGATTTCACCTCCCATTCTCTGTTACGAAGCTCGGAGGAAATGAAAAATAAACTAATAAAGTGAACTGACGTTATTTATAAGAATCTGAATGTCTTGTGTCACTCGTTTATTTATGGAGTTTGCATGTGGACACGGCATTGGGAGTGATAGTGTAGGACGTCACACCTGCAGAAATCATTAGAATCACACCTGCAAGTCATGTTATATGTTTTATTTTTTTTAACTTGTATTAGACTCTGTAGTGAAAAAAGGATGCCATTCAAAAGGAGCATTAATACCATAGAAAGTCAATATTGAGAAACAGCATGAAGAAACATGGGGTTGGTTGATAAGGGATGGGAGATCAATGCAATGTCCACCATACTATATATATATTTATATTTATATGCACATGTGTATAGATATATACACACATAGAACATCCCACAGACCCCTGACACACGCAGACAACACTATTCATTTAATGTCCATATTATTGCTGCTTACTTTGTAACCACTGTGTCATTGTCAGTGGAAGAGAGGCTGTATTGCTCAGTGCCAGATGGGTTATGTAGTCCAGTCAGCTACCAGAGACGATGGTCATCGTAGCCCTCACATGAATGTTTTCATAAGGAGGAAAAAGTGCATCAATATTCAAACATCATTTACAGTGAATATAGGTTATAGAGTATCAGAAAGGTATACAAGGTAATACAGAGTTGCCACCTATAAAAAAGTACAGTAAACAATAAAAAAAGTTTCAATACCAAGTGAGGAACACTGCATAATCATACACTGAAGTTGTGCCATCGTTGCTATGTGTCTGACTACATTACAACAATATAAAAAGCTCCAAAATAAAGTGGTGATACATGTAAAAAATAGATAACTACAGTAACGTCAATACCATTCGGGCTTTCAATGTAACCATTTACAATAACACTAGAGACAGACCAGAGAGGGTTTTTCGAAGGGGTTACTTTGAGTGAGGATTAACCTCTTGAACATACTGGATGGCTTTTTATCTGTAAATCGTCTATTCAATCTGTTGCGTTTAAGTGCTTCTAATTCTTAATGGTACTGACGTTACACCCTTGAGTCCACGTGTTGCATTCACATTTATTTTTAATTAGTCTTTTATCTCAGTAAAGTGTCCACCCATATGAAAACTAAACATTTTTCTATATATATAGATTTTTTTTTAAATTCTATACATAAAAAATAATTAGCGTGAATACAGATTCCTTGAATGGGCAGGGTTGGGGTTTGATTGACTACCCCCATAGCCAGTCAGCATGCTGGGAGAGTACTGTATGTTCAGAAAGCCGTGGTGTGATTGGGCAGAGGAGACGTCAAATAGGTGAAAGACAGATCCATCAGAGAATGAGTGCATGATGAGAAAAGACAAAAAAGAAAAAAAGAAAGGATGTCAATTATCATTTATCAGCCACATAAAAGGTAGGATTCCTGCCAGTAATGTGTGCTTTAATCTCTTCATAAATGTGATGAGATAAAACAGAAAAGACTAGAGGGTCAAGTTTTTTAAGTTGTGTCGGTTGTGTCGAGTGATTCACGCCAAACAACACCAAAAACGACAGTTAAAGTGCAAACACATGAAAATGTCACACACAACGACATCACAGAGACAGAGGAACTCACAGAGGGGGGTGGGGACTGCCTGTCAATCAAGGGTAGGCTCTCATAGCCAGGGTTGCCATTGGAGGAAGCGTTTGGAGTCCTGTGTAGAGACAGAGAAAGGAGGGACAGAGAGGAGAGGACAGAGAGGGAGAAGAGGAGGAGCAGCAGGAGAAGGAGGACAGGCGAGAGAAAAGCGTGCGACAGTCGTATCCAGGGACGGGCAGAGAGGACAGGACCGGAGGACGGGGCCAAGGACAGGCAAAGAGAGAGAGAGGGAGAGGAAGAGAGTTAGAGAGGTAGTAGTGGTACTCATTCATCTCCATAGCAGTACCATGAGCTGTTTGGAATCACTGCAAAGGGCAGGTGACTGCAGGAGAATGGGAGTTGGGGTGGGTGGTTCCTATAGCATTTTAGGCAAATGGGGGTGGACTGGTCTGTTTTGTATGTGGAGTTCCTATGTCTGCAAGCACTCCCCAAATTGCCACAGGGGTAAATTGTGCCGTGATTTAAAAAAAGCAAGGGCGAGCAGTGCAAAAGAAAGACAGACGGGTCTTGCTCGGAAATCTGTACTTAAGGAGTCCACAGACCAGTCTTGATAAGGACCTCATCGCAGCGTACACAGGTCAAAGTGACTAAGACAGTGAAAACAAAAAGCAAGGAAGAGAGAACAAAAAGGGAAAGGAGAGCGTGCTGATAGCTGATAAAATGAAAGTTGAACACCATGGTTTGAATGGTGGATGAGGGGATGACAGAGGGCGTTTACCTACATACTTTTGCATCGTCTCTTCTCATAGTCTTTTTGAGTAAGCGATTCTACGTCTGTCTTGGAAATGAAGGACAGACTGATAGACAGACACACAGACAGACAGACTTCACGAGTTGTGTCTGTTACTCTTCCTAAAGTGCAGTTGCCACTGACCTGTCTGTTTGTCTGTCTGTGTGTGTGTGTGTGTTACACATAAATTCCATCTGTGTGTTTACTCTGGGTTAACTACATGTTGTGTCTCCTTGCCCTAACATACCTTCCTATGCTTGGGTGAGTGTGAATGGAAGGTAAGATCTGCTGGATAGTACTGTGGGGCCTACTGCACCTGATTACAGCATATGTGCCTGCTTGTGCTGACAGGCATAAACCAGCAGGTGTTTCGTATGTGTCGGTACAATAAATGTCAACTGTCGCTTATTGCTGCTATGTGGGACTTGGTGATTGTCAGCGCACTGCATTTGTAAGGTTCATTTGGATGTGGTTAAATCTGATAGCCGCAATCAGTCTTTGTGAGTACAAGGCTGTCAAGCACAGCATCTGGGGTATCTTTTTTTGGGTGGGGGACACTCTGTCTGTCTGTCTGTGTGTCTGTGTGTCTGTGTTACTCACGGGAGGGGTGGCGCACTAGAAAAGGGGGGTGTCCAGCCGGCCCCCTGGTAACTATAGAAGGGGGGCAAGGCCCCGCGCTGGGAGCCCATGGCCGTCTGTCTACGTGCCTGGTGAGAAGTGAAGGGGTCCTCGCTCTCGCTGTCAGAATCTTCATAATCTTCTGAGTCTCTGTATTGTTAAAGGAGAGATAAAAATACAATTACAAAAAGACAATCAAGAGGCAGATATGCAAAAGCCAAAAGGATAAAATATGAAATGTCATTTCTATCCAGAAATGGCTCCAACCATAAATGCAGATATGAAACACTGCTGTGGTCTGTTAATGAAATGAGCTGATATTGTCAGATTAAATAATCCTTTTTATAATCCCTTTAATCTTTTCTCCTCTTTCAAATGATTCTCTGAAGCACATTTGTTATCTACGAATTTGAGACGTGCGTGTGTCTGATGGCGGCGGCCGAAACAGGCTTGAAAGCTCAATGGAGAGCGGAAGCAGTGGCGTGTAAGCCCTTTGGCCTATTCTTATCCACTCTCAAGAAAAAAAGATGACAAGAAACATTTGGTCCCTCTGCAAAAATGATCTACATTGGAGAGGCAATGGTGTGCATAAGCAAAAAGTGAGCAATGCATATAACACATTTCATTTGTACTTTTAAAAGTACATAATAATAGTCAGCTGGGGTGGCCTTCGTTAGTTGTTAATTAGACTCACTTAAAGGTTTGTAAGGATTGCATCCAAAACTGGCACTCTAATCAAATCCAAAGTACTGTACAGCATTGGTCCCTTGCCAAAGGCAAAACACAAAAACCAAAACATTCACAGGATTTGCATGCTTCAAATAAAGTTATATAATGTGAATACCCTGGCTGTGCTGTTGTTGTCAGCGTTTTAATTTAACATGTTTTCTCATCTCATAACGTCTTTCATTACATAAGGACCATTTTACGATTACTTGGTGTACATTTTTGGTGTACATTTTTTACATATGTTCTAAGTGAACATATTGACAAGTAAAGCTAGTAACACTTAAAGCAGGTCTTCAAAATTCCAGGACCTTGGCCTGAAAATTCAAAAAGATGCACTATCCCGATCACTCCCCCACCCTTTTTCAGGCTCCAAAGCTGCAAAGTGCATGTGAGTGACTACACAGGTGAACAAGAGCCGTGTTTGGATTGACATCGGCTACCACTGTCCTTTAGTTCTGTCAGGTTTCCAATGACCATGAGTTTGGTAATGTTGCAAATCCAACTACAGGCTGTAGTTGGTGCCAAAGAGGTCATATTTTTTCCTAAACTCCCTATTTCATGTACTATGGTCAGAATTGTGACAGTTCCAGCAAATATGTTTAAAAAATGCTTTTCACTGCAGCTTTAAGTGTTAACTCCTATCAGCTGCTTTGACAAGTAGACAAACAACAGTAAGACTGAGGCTGCAGTGTGCCTACAGTATGTAACTGTAATGCCATGAGGACGTAACAGTGATATATGCAACAACAGAATCATCATCATCAAAAACAAGCTTTGGCAGGAAGCGCCACTAAGGGCCCAGAATTGGCAGCGGGTCCTTTGACAACGAGGGGTAGGGCAATTCTGCTCTTTCATAGCACACAAAATTTCTAGCGGCACCCCTGAGCTCTGGTAGAGTGAAAACCATGAAAGTGGCCTCTTACCCCGCGAAGCTTCTCCAGGCTCCTGGGAGTGAGCACAGGATGGCAGTAAAAGCCAGCGCTGAGAGGAAGGAGTAGAGAGACAGATAGAGGAGGCCCTCCATCCCATCATAGCAGAGACCCTTCAGAGAGTCTATGTAGTCCTGGGGAACACCATAGAGAGCAATGACTGGCCAAATGTCAGGTCACAAGCTTACGGTGTACAAGATTGTACCTATGATATCTGGCTATACTTGTATAGTGATAATAATAAAACAAAAAGACTTCTATTGTGTTAGTGTAAGAGTTCATTCATTCTAGCATTTCAAGGTGGGAACCAGAATTGTTTCATCGGTTACCTTGTTGAGCCCACGGCAGTTAAGTAGTGCCACTAGCTGATGGAAGTTCCCCTCTGTGGAGTTGAGGATCTGCTGTACTTCCCTGAGTGATTTCTACAAGATATGAGATCCTAAATACAGCAGCTTTAACAGCTACAGACTCATGTTTTCATGACTGTTTGCTTTGCTGGTGGCCACTTAGTGTCAGCAGTGCAGTTTGGCCTAGTTGTGCTGTCACTTACCTCTGCCTTTGGAAAGCGAGGGAGGGCGTCCCTCTCCAGAGTGGAGAGGTGGGAGTGGATACTGGACAGCGCCCTCTGCGACTGAGTCAGCAGCTGAAGCCAGTTCAACACAGACACAGCAGCATCACATCCCACGAACACAATACAACACCGAAAAAAAAACCATGTGATTTACAGAACTACATCTGACAAAATAGCAAAAACTAAAGCATCAAAAGACATGGGTTGTCTGAGCTAAGCAATTATCTTACTATCTAAGCAGAGTCTCAGCATTTTACTTTACTATTTATCAACATTTACGATCCATGTATTACTTGTCATTATACTTGTATAAGAGAGTAAAACTAATTTTGGCTGTCCCACATTTCACTACAGGCTGTAGGCTGCACTGGGTTGTCTATGTATGTAAAAATGGGCGATTGTATTATATATTAGTGATGGCGATAAAATTCGGGTCGATTACGGTGACCAACTATGGGCATATTTAGTCTGTCACACATGGCAGAATTGTGCGTAAAAACTGCCAATCAGTCCATCTTTTCCTGCCCTACTGCCGTTTGAAAGTTGCCAATATAGCTAAAGAGCAGAATGACAACAAGTGAAAACGACGGCAGCGAAAGTGATGTTGGACATGACGAGATGATGCCATTGTTAACAAAAAAAAGTTACACGCTACTAGGTAACAAAACCGTCACTCACCACATGAATGATAAGTCATACTAAACAAAAACGTACAGAATCAACCGGTAGGCTTTAAGTGCTTATCCACAAGGTTAGCTATCCTGAGAAATACAGTTTGAATTCACAGAAAATTTCTGCATCGTTTCCAACATGTTCATTATACCCCAAACAACGCAGTGGTTTTAAGTTGGCTCAAACATGTACAGTTGGCCTATGCCCTGTGCTAAATGACATCTGCACGTGTGTGATATGTTAAAATGCTGAACTAATCCCTGGTTTCTTCAGGTTTCAGTCCAAATGCTCTCAAACAGGAAGTTTGTGAAGTGTAATGTGAAGAAGTACATGATCATGTGGAATAATAAACATTTTTTTTTTTACTGCACCACCATAGCATCCTCAACTATAGCATCTTCCACCACCATAACCTGACCGTGTGACAGTAGCGTGTGGCTGTTGAACTGGTACTACCTGCTGAAAGGGCTGCTACTTCTCCGGCTGCACGTGAGGTAATAATCCAAAATATCTAGTGATCAAAAAAAAAGTACCAGCGGTAAGAAATAACATGTGTTTGCTCATTTATCAAATGCATTCGTTTTAATGGTGTGCATTTATATGTGTATAAATATAAACGTGAAAGAAAAATTACAACCTGTGCTTGTTCCAGTATTGAAATTAGTGGAGTTAAGGACAAATGTGTTTGGGTCAGAACAAAAATCGCTTAGAGCCTGAGAGGGCAGAAAAAGATAGAGACAGAGGTGGATACAGAAACAGAGACAGAGAGTGTGTTAAGGAGAGAGACACGTGGGGGAAAAAAACATTCAGCAGTGCCACACTGACCAAGTGACACACTTACCTCCTCACATTCTCTTGATTCCCATGATCATACTGGCTACTATTGATTTACAGAGTGACACATTGCACTCCATTTCTCATTTCTCCTTTCTCTCTACCCCCCCCCCCCCCCCCCCCCCCCCCCCCCCATTCCCCGACCATTGATTTTTTCATTTTCCAGTTATTCTCTCACTCCATCGTTTATTTTCCATCACACCCTCCATCTGGTATGTCTGCTTTTTTTGTCTATTTTGATCCCTGTCCCTCTTTCTCTGTCTCTCCGTTGTGCTCTGAATGTCAACCTCCCTGAGGTATTTCAGTAAATGTAATTAATCAAGGCTCTTAATAAGTCCTAAGTTGAGTGAGACAGTTCTAGAGAGCCCCCAGACAATGCACAGAGAGGGATAGAGGGATAAAAAAGGAGGAAAGAAGAGGAAACTAAAGAAAGAGAGAAAGAGCGAGTGAGAGGCACCCCGATTCCTGGGTAATTGTTCTTGTTGACTGGCTGAAAACAGAGAGGCACTGTGTTGTTGGCCAGCCCATGCTCTCTCTCTCCCTGGTCCCCTCTGACACCATCCCTTCCCTTTCCTCTTCCTCAGTCCGCTGCTGCCCTCCCCCTTTCTCTCCCTCTCCTTCCTTCTCCCCCCTGTGGGGGCACTTGCCCTGGGGAGCAACAGCACTTCCCAGCCTCTCAGCTCCACAGTGGGTGATGTATGGCCTCCTCCTGCTTCTCCTTCTCCTCCTCCTCTCTCTCCAAATTTTCAGCCTGATACAAATGCTCTTAAGACGGTCTCTCTTTCTCTCTCTCTCCCTGCTTCCATCACTTTCCCTCTTTGTGGCTCTTTGCTTTCAAACCCTCTTACATTCATCTACACTCAATCCTTCCCTCACTTTCAACTCTATCCTTCTCTTTCTCTGTCTGTCTGTGTCTCTCTGTCTGTCTCTTTTTCTCTCTGTCTCTCTCTCTCACACACACACACATACAGTTAACACACAGGCAGGCACACATTCATTCAATCTTTAATCTCTGCCCTATTTTCCTGCCTTTTTTGGGACTCTGCCATGACTGCAGTGTTCACATGGAGGACAAGTCTTTCACAGTTTAACACAAAGCCACAACACACACACACACAGACGCACAGACGCACACTCACGTGTGCAGTCCACGCACAGCAAGACAGAAAGTAAAAACAGAAAAGTGAAAGAGAAAGAAAAAGGAAAATAAAAGACATGAAGGGAGAGAGAATGAGAGAGAACAAAGGGAGTGTGTGAGAAATAAAAAGAGAGAGGGACAAAAGATAGTGTGAGAGCAAGAGAGAGAGAGGAATAAACATACACACATTTCTGCCTTGAGCATTTCTGCAGTACGAATAAGCCTTTCACAGCAAGACAAAAAACAGGCAGACACACAAACATTCTGGCTGCAGTGTGAGCAGGCTTTTCAATCCATGGCCTGAAACAGCCCAGCCATGTCCACACTCTCTCTCTCACACACACACACACACACACACACACACACACACACACACACACACACACACACACACACACACACACACACACACACAGACACACACACACACACACACACAAACCAGAGACACACAAAGTGACTATTCTCCTTTCCGCTGCTTCTCGTCATGCAGTGAGTGCACCCCACTGCTCTGATTTCTGTTGGGCCATTCTATGTGGGCAGCCACCGAGAGGCCCTGGGCACCACTCACCACTACAGTGGCTGTCTCCAGGCCCAGCGAACCCCAGCTCAGGAAAAGAGCCAACCAGGCCAGGACGGTCATCCTGCAAGCACAGCACGCAGTAGCATCCATCACCATCTGTGTGCACGACTGTGTGTGTGTGTGTGTGTGTGTGTGTGTGTGTGTGTGTGTGTGTGTGTGTGTGAGAGAGAGAGAGAGAGAGAGAGTCTGTGTATGTGTTTGTGTTTGTGTGTGTGTGTGTGTGTGTGTGTGTGTGTGTGTCTGTGTGTGTGTGTGCGCATGTCACAAACTTCACACAGTGACAAATTTACTGATTACCACAGACACATGACTGCACAGACGCATGGCCAACATAAACATCACAAGTCTTTATCTCAGCGGGGCACTCTCTAGGCAGCCAGCAGTAAACAGCTTGACTGACAAAAGCTTTCATTTTCCATTCTGCTGATATGAAGCGAGAGA